>CAEGAF010030463.1:0-16543 GCA_903067075.1 Micropoecilia bifurca | reverse complement strand
AAACTCCATGCAGAAAGGCCGGGGCCGGGAATCGAACCCAGAACCTTCTTGTTGCAAGGCAACAGCTCTACCAACTGCTATATATATATGTATATATATATATATATATATATATATATATAAAGATAAAGCTGCTTTGAGAAACAACTTTTTTACTGTTTCTCACACACATGGGTTCTAACTGCTTTGAGAAACAGTAAAAAAGCTTGAAAATAAGACATTTAGTAGTTTTCTGGCAAGAAGTAAATGTTTTCTAGTAAGAACAGTTTGACACACAATGGTGGCACTTCCCCGTTACCTAGCAACCCCTGCCAATCCCAGGTCCAGTCCGTCACCTAGCAACGCAAGAAAGTTCCAGAACTTTTTGTCAGTTTGCTTTGCGCTGTAATATAATGGCTACTGTAAAACATGTTGACTTACCATTCAGCTTCTGGCCCTGACTCGGGGTCAGAGACGTCATGTTTGTGTGTCTGTTTTCGGCTGTTTTCGTCGAGCGAGTGTAAACGTTGAGTTGGGGGGGCTGAAAGTTTATTTGGATTCAAAGTGTCAAGAGGCCCTAAAACAGCTTCTGAAAACTCAAAATAGGCAGAAAATGTAGTTTTATTTTATTTTATGACCTGTAGATCTGTTTTTACTTGTTAAAGAATAATATGTTCTCTAATTATTACTCAACTCTTGACAATGGATCTAAAAAATGTTAGAATAGATACTGTTAAGTTTAATTTGAGGGTTTCAGCAGAGCTAAAATAAAAATGTTAACTTGCCCCATACAAATTTCCACTGAGTTGGTTACCCTACTCCAGTTTTGTGACTTTATAGTTTTAATTCTTTTTATATTTAGTCATATTATAGATGTTATTCATGGTTTCATAACTTGTGTTTGTGTAAATTTGGACTCAAGAATGCAAACAACTTTTATTCATTATTTTAGAAAAATAATTTCTCGGTCAACTTAAAATAAAGTGACACATCCGCAATAGAATATTGATTTATTTTTTTAAGCTTTTACACATCTCTATTAGTGGTGCCAATACGTGTCACTGTAACAGATGATTTAATTGAGAAAACTGACAACAGATCTTATATATTTACTCTTTAAACATGTAGTTATGTTATTCCACTTTGAGTAAAATTTCACAGGCAAAACAGTGTGAAGAAAGAAAAAAAAAAACATTACACCCAACACACACATGCATTCCCTCATGGAGCAGAAAATCTTTCATTTTACTCATAGTAAACTCAGTCCTTCCCCAACATGATTCATATTTAAAGGCAACATAAAAACATTGTGCAATGGCTTAAGCAAATACTAATCAGTTCTAATAATACTATGTAAAGTCACATCTCATTCATTCAGTGTTAACCTCATGAATGTGGTCATAAAAATCCACAAAGTAGCTCTAATCTAATATTTGACTGACTAACGCTAAAACTGCTAAAAATGACATATACAGCTGAGTAATGTGAAAACTTCAAATTTCAACATCAGACTCCCTTGTTTGACTTGGTGAAGCATCTTGGGTGTAAACTGGAACCGCGTCTAACCCGACTGATTGTGGGTTTTTTGACGCCTACGCTGACCTAACCGATGAGTGGACTGAACACCAACAGCCTCGGTTTGATCTGTAACCAGGACGTGAGTCAGAGAAATCTGACTACAGCAGATCGGCGGGGAGGATGGCGGCTCTGTAACCTTCGTAAAGTTTGGCAGAGTGGTCACCTTCAATGCAGAGATGAAACATTTTCTCCAGCGGGGATGCATGAATAACAATGTATCCTCTTCGAATATTTTCCCTGTGTCCTTCAAGAACATCAGAAGAAGTTCCATGTCTTGCAGAAATGCAGCTTTCTCACATTTGATTAAAATAACATTGTGGTGCAGCAGATTCACCACCATGGACGTCCAGAAGATCCCTTAACACAGAGATTTTGGACGAACCTTTGGGAAAAGCTGCAAGAAAAAAGGGAAAACCTTTGTTTTAAAATCAAAACAGTGATTACTGTTCAAGATTTCACCAAATCAATTATATATTATCAGGATCAATTTTGTAAAATTTTCATAAGATTTTGATTTATTGTTGTCATAAATTCCAATTAATGATGTCTAAAGCACTCCTAAAACGTTCTTTCTCAGGTTTATGTTTGTTCAACAAAGGTGTATCAACACATGTGAAAATATGCGTAAATCCTGTTACTGTTTGTGTTTTACTAATACAAAATCAGACTTTGTGTGTTTGTGGGGTTAAGATAGTGGTGCTACACACAAAAATGCTATTTTTGTCACTTTGATCTTTATCACAATAGTATCAAAAAATAATGTGATAAAACATTACGTCCATATCACTCACCCCTTATTAAGACGACATTTTTCTTGAGCTATTTGTTGGTTTTTGCTTACAGAAAAGCAACATGAATGTCTTCAAATATGCTCTGCTCTCATACTTAATATTCTGTTCTGTTAATATTCTCTTTCATCCATTTCTAGATTACACATGTTATTAAATAAATGCGCCATTTCATAAAGCCACGAAATGGTACATTTCTAGAAATTGTCTGGTTCAATAGCTCATGTGTGGGGAAAAAAACTCTACATAATAAAATTTTAAAAAATAGGATGGAAAAAACATTTTAAATGATTTTGAACTTACCCCAAAAAGGTTGTTTGGGACGAAGCCCTCCCTGCCGCAGAGTGAGGCCCACCACCAGTCGGAGCCGTCCGTTTTCTGCAGGATGGTGACCATGTCTCCCTCCTTGAAGCTCAGCTCATCAGGTGCCTGAGCCTGGTAGCTCCACAGAGCGTACAGCACGCCGTTGTTGTCCACCCCCATGGATTCCTCCTTAGCTAGCATGACAAAGCAAAAGGGAGACGTAAAAATACAAACATCAAAACAAATATAAAGTTTTCAGATGTTTTTCTCTTCGTTATTAGTTTAAATATGACCTATTAAGCTTTCTTGAACAGGTTAGGATAGGTCAATGGGCTAAACAGAACATGTTTGTTACATTTGTTTTGCATAAAAATAATTTTTAGATTATGAGATTATATTCTGCTCCGTTCTGCCCATTTTGAGCTTCAGATTGGGACATTTTAGGGCCTCTGTCACTTTAAATCCAAATAAGCTGCTGCTGGCTATGACCCCTGACTCAATGTTTACACTTACACCTGAAAATGGCTACAAATAGATCCACAGTCATGCAACCATACATCTTTGAAAAGCAGAAGTGGAGCCTCCTACACAAACAACAAGAGATGTGTTTCCATTAATCATTCCTGAAAGTAAATTGGCTTAACTGAAAGTATTTACTTACTTCCAAGTAAGTATTTGAAAGTAAGTAACTTAATTGCACTTACAATTCAGACACTTTCAATTAAGAATGTCCTTAATTGAACTTTCAATTAACCCAGTTTATTTTCATTTTTGTAAACTTTATTTAGTAAGATAAAATAAAGTTTATTTGTACTTTATTTAATATAAACACTGCTAAGAATGTAGCAAGTGGTTTCCAGATGGTAATTCAACAAAACAACATTTGTCTTTTCTAGCAGCCATTGTACAGAGCACTAAAAGTATCTGACCAAATGTGCTTAAGCTTGAATTGGGTTGCTAGGTAACAGGCAGAACTCCACTGCGGTTGCTAGGAAACTGGCAACCTGAGCTCAGAGAAACGTTTTCTGAGGACCACAAATCCATTGAAAGAAGGCAAAGGAGTTTGTTTTTCATTGATTATGTGTACCAATATATTACTGTCACTCTGAAGTAAAATGTTGCTAAACATCACTAAATGAAAGTGATGTTGCTGTCTTAAAGAAAAATTTGACAGTTTATTAGCAAAAAAAAGTTAATTTGGTGGCTTATATGGCTTCTTATATGGTGTTGGTGCCTCACATAAAATTCCAGTAAAACCTGGTGAAGTTTGTCCTTACAATGTAGCAATGAAGTTTCATTGCTGTGCCATAGCTTCATTAGATTGGAAATATGACCTAGTAGAAATGGGGTCCAACAGACCCCACACACGTAAAACCTGTATTATTTGCCATAGTCCTCTACGTTTGCCTCAGTCCTCACACGCACAAGGGCTAAATGTGTTTAATGTTGACATTTCAGAGTTTAGACATGGCCTTTGAACTGTTATAAAGGGTGTGAGTGTTATAAAGGGTGGGAGTAGTTGTCTCACCTCTTAGATAGCTCTCGCATTCCTCAAACCCTAAAAGGTAAGGATCACACTTCTGGGAGGCGGTGGCTCCGTCTCTGTGAGTGAAGGCCATGACGGCAGCTCCGTTCCTCACCAAATACTCGCACATTTCACGGTCGTTACAAGAGGCAGCGCAATGTAGCGGAGTCCTGCGAGTCGAAGACATGCCAGCAACGTTCGGATCAATCAATCAATCAAATTTTATTTGTATAGCACATTTCAGCAGCAAGGGATTTCAAAGTGCTTTAAACAATTTAAAATGAAAATAAAAACAGAAAGAGACATAGATTAGATAACAATACAGAGTTTGAAAAAGATTTAAAAAGATAAAAACATGATTACAAGTAAAAATAAAAATAAAAACATTCAGTTTATCCATAAGCAACTCTAAACAGGTGGGTTTTAATTTGAGATTTAAAGACACTCAGTGTTTCAGCTGTTTTACAGTTTTCTGGAAGTTTGTTCCAAATTTGTGGTGCATAGAAACTGAATGCTGCTTCTCCTCGTTTCGTTCTGGTTCGTTCAGATATCATGAGAAACAAAGAGCTGAGGAGGAAAGTATTTACCAGCCATGACTGTCTGGTGCGCTGACATTGGCTCCAATGCGGACCAGGAAGTCGGTCACTTCGTGATGCCCGCCGCAGATGGCGTTGTGCAAACCGGTGATGCCCTCATCATTCGCCTGGCTGGGGTCACTCATCTGCAGAGGAGATTCAACATAACCTTTCATTCACTTGCTGAACCCAACTTTATCCTCACACAACTTTTTGCATTTAGAAGATGTTGCCATTCAGTCAAATACTGTAAATTAGTTTATAGTGGAAAGAAGTTACATCAGTAAGCTTGTAATTAAGTTCATGGTTAGCTAATTGCTTGACTAAATTCATGCTAAGAATGGGTATGAATTTGGGGGTTTGAAATTTGATCAGAGTGCAACATTTGTATTTCTCAAGATATTTGTCAGTCCAGTGGTTCTTAACCTGGTTCTATGAACCCCAGCGGTTCAGTGAGTCGGTCTCAGGGGTTCGGCGGAGCCTCTGAGGTAAAGACTCACTTGTGTAAAGTCGTGATGACGCCCAGCTTTGCCATCACTTGCTCCAGAGGATCATGTTACATTGCTTAGCCAATCAGAGGATCACATTACATTGCTTAGCCAATCAGGATCACGTTACATTGCTAAATTACAATAGTTGACAATTAATCCAATTATTCGTTTCAACCCTAGTGGTCGTATTGTGAGAACAACACAATTCAAATGCTGTAAGTTTCTTCGAGTCCCAAATCCGTAGCCAAATTCTGCTTTACCTCATTTAGCACCACACCCTGTTGCCTGAGTCTCAATCGAAAACAATTGTCAACTGTTAGTATCAGAAGCAATGCTGCCAAGCGATGCCACTGCAGTCACAAAACACTTTGTTTTACTGTTTGTGTGAGAAGCAGGTATTTTCAGGTGCGCCTAATGATCTGCTGACCTTTCTGAGTTGATTTGATTTGTGGGGAAACAAACCCAACAGCAATAATTTGGATTCAAAGCAAATTATTTTGAATGTAGGCCAAAACTCCAGAGACAAGTCAGGGCTGGTGTCTGTGGAGATTGCGTGCTCCATTTGTGCATGTGTGGTCTGGTTGTTTTCAACCAGCGTTTCCTCCTACAACCTAAAAAAAAAATGCTTGTTCGGATAATTATGAACTCCAGACTGCAGTCTTCATATAACTACCAATTATTTTTCTGCTTGACTTGGCATCAGTGCAGTGTAAGGCTCATCTACTGACTATTTTTTCGGATTAACTGATTAATAATTGGACAGCAGAAGGTGCTTACAGAACTTGAACCGGGTGAAGCTAAAACTGGGGCCCTTTAAGAGTTTTGGGTAGAAATACCTCCTTTACGGCTCGCATCACTGTGTCCATTTCTCCCATCAACGCTCCATCCAGCAGCAGAACCAGTGGGCTAAGTTTAGCTCGCCTTGCAGATTTCTTGCGACCCGGCTTCCTCAGGATGGAGTTGTACTGAAAAGACAAACAAATTTACGTTGAAACTACCATAAAAAAGTATTTACCTCTACATATTTCTTCCCTTTTTTGGTCTTCAGATTAAGACATTTTAAACAATAAGTAAAATCCAAACAGTTTTGAAATTATTAATTTTATTTATGAAAGAAAAAAGAGCTATTGGAAGATATTAAGAAATAATCTTAATGTTTTATGACAACATGAAGAAAGCCAAAAAACCATCATGGTTTGATCTAAATAAAATAAAGAACAGATGAGGAACAAAACAATTCACAGCAGTCTGGACAAAAGGTTACAAATGAAGAAACACTGCTACAATAGCTAACTTAGCTAGTGGTGAGCACCGCTAACTAAAACTTTAGTTGTGCTAACTCTAAAGCACTAATCATAAACTTTAGTTCCACTAATGCTAAAAGTTATAAACAACATGGTATTTAGCAGAAGCTAATGCTAAAGCGTTAAATTCAACTGCGTTAATAGCCTCCATGCCATAAACAGCTGAAACACAGAATACCAATTCACTTCAGGACCTTTCTCTCATTGTTTCAGTTTTATAGTGGTTGAGTAAATCTGTTGCTAATTTTGGCTAATTGACGGTCAGATGGCATGTAAGAAATTAGCGGCTTTTAAATTGTTTAATGCAGCTTGTAGTTCGACAGCAATGCATTCTGGGTAAAGAATAAATGCCATTTGCTGCACTGCATCATAGGTGGAGAACATGAGGAGACTCAAAACAATTAATGCACATTTTTGCATTTGTTTAATTTTCCCTGGTTGTTTGCTCACATGTACTCTTCTCTCCACCTCATTTGTTTGTTTGTTATACATGCCAATTGCCTTTTTTCTTGAAAAAAAAAGTGTGTGAGGAAACGTAAATGCTGCATAAACAGCCTTCAACCACTTCAAAATAAGAGCATGAATATGAGCATCTATGTAAAAAATTCTTAATCAAAACTTTAGTCCAAATATCAAACTGTATTCAACTGAAACCTTACTAAATTAGCACCTAAGAATTCATGTCAAAAAATGTATTTAGGGGAAGCAAATTGCACTAAATGTTTTCAAAGTCACTAAAAATGCTAAAGCGCTACATGAAAAATTAGCTCCACTTTTAGCAGGATTGTGTCCACCACTGGCTAAAGCAGGAGTGGGCCATCCTGGTCCTAGTGGGCTGGTGTCCTGCACCTCTTAGACGTCTCCCTGGTCCAACACACTTGAACCCAATAGCTGAATCACCTCCTAAGTGCTGTCAAGTTCTTCAGAGTCCTGCTAACAACCTCATTATTTGACTCAGGTGTGTTGAAGTTGAGACACATCTAAAGGTTTTAGGAGACCAGCCCTCCAGGCCTGGAGTTGGCCACCACTGGCTAGAAGTTTCCAGCTAACCCAAATGACTTCTAGGATATTGACCACTCATTCAGAAGGTCACAAAAGAACTAAACAATTTCTAAAATACTTCTATTGTGTTTTTAGAAGATAACTCTCCATAACAGTCAAATGTAGTTTGTAGTTTGATGGTCCAGGTGTCAAGGACTCCTGCCTTCTGAAAGCATGTCAATGATGCGAAGATCATTAGTAAGTCCAACTTTACTCAAAAAGGCCCACAAACAAAATGGTTTGGTTTTGGAGTGGCCTAACCAAAGACTTAAATCCGTATGAGACGATGTCACATTACACAGTTCAAGATTGCTGAATTGAAACGATTGCACAAAGAGAAGGCTGGGATTTCCTTCAAAGGTAGGTAAAAGATTGATTACCAGCTCTTTCAGAATCCCAATAGGTAAAGCATAAACAGTTATTAGGTTTGGAGGACAATTACTTTTTCACATGAGGTTAGGTTTGTGTGGACAACGTTTTTCTTTAGAAAACGGCTTTGTTTTCACTTGTGTTATCATTGTTTGATATACATAAATGTGATTAATGAGATGGAATTAAAGTGTGTCAAAACCAACACCAGGTACTTACTTTTTCATCCTGTGGAATGACGGGAGGCGTCCGGGTTGTGGGTGGCGGATTGGGAGGCGGGGCGGGTTCCTCCCCGTCAGAGGAGCTGTCGCTGCCTTTCTCCCCCTTGTTGCGGTGATCTTTCCTATTAAATAGCTTGTGGATGATGGTTTTATACTGGTTTGGCTGGTATTGCGAGGCTTTCTTCGAGGACTGAGTGACGTCCACGGAGCCGCGTCTCTTCAGCGCCCGGGGGATTTCAGCCCTGATGCGGAGCAGCTCCTCCCGATCCGGGATCTCGGGGTTCTGGACCTCTGGGGCCACCACCGGCTGCAGCCTGGTGGGGCTCAGGGGTCGCGGCGCTGGGGTCACGACCTGCTCGACCTCTCCACCAGCCCTCGGCACGGCGGGAGTCTCCAAGACTGGCGGAGGGGGGTGAATATCCAGGCGCTGTATCTCTGCATCTACGTCCTCCGCATGTAGCGCTGGAAACACAGAAACCACATTTATAGAACAAAGACGAGGCAAATGCAAAATTCATACAGTGCAGGAGGTTCAGAGTTCAAATCCTGGACGAGCCCCCAATTTGTTATGACCTGGCATTAGAACCATAGCAAATAAAGGGAAGCAATGCATGGAATAACTTAGAATTTGATATATTTAACAAAAATCATGGCTGGTTAGATAAGAGAAGGGAAAAAGGGGAGAGAGAAACAAAAAGAGTCAGTGGTGCATCTTCAGCTGGATCTTAGGTTCTTCTGGAGACACTGGCCAGCTGCCTCCATTTTCAATCAGCACCAACAAGGAGCTCTAAAACAGATATTAGGGAGACACACAGGAAAGGCCTTGGGCTGAAGCAACATGTAGAGATGTTTTACCGTCACTGTAAACAGCAGGTTGTCTCAGCTCAGGTGGATAATGCTGTGGTTGGAAGGCAGGGGGCTGAAAGAACTTCCTCTGAGGCGCTTCAGCCATGCGGTAAGGTGCAAAGTCTCCTTGTCCTTCCATTGGCTGATTTTGGAGGGGCGGCATTTGTCCATACCAGGGATTTTGAAGGCGCAGGATGACAGAGATTGGTATGCGCCTACTTTGGCGGGGCAGAGAAGATATGGGAGGTATGTTGACACGGGAGACGATTGGCTGAGGGCCATAAGTGGATTGTCCTGAGGACATGGCCTCTGGTGGAACAGCTATCCGAGCGCCGCGGGGCAAAGAGCTGTAGGAACCCTGGTGGGGAACTGAGCGAGGATCCTGAGAAGAAAAGGAACACAGAAAAACACTTGTTATGATAAAAACTGCTACAGAAGCAAAAGTAAGTTGGAGCTTTGAATATTGTTACATTTTCATCCCGATCATGTTAGATTCAGTTCGACTGGTGACCAAAATTGCAAAATTTGTCACATTTTCAGCTGCTGCGGTCCTCTTTCACACTGCACTGTATCATAAAATTTCGCAAATTGGAATTACCAAAATAAATTTGATTAATGGAAACATGCCAATTTCGAGAAAGTTCTGCGCTAGGATCAGATGTTTTTTTTGTATACGTCAAATTAAGTTCATTTCACAAAACTACAATGGAAATGTGGTCAACGTCTGGATGCTGCTACTGCCGTAAAAGACAAAGAAGATGACGACAAGAAGTGGTAGTTTTTAATGACTTATTGTGTGAACAAACTTATTCATCGGTGATTTTAATTGCCTTTCTCAGGTAATTAAAACGCAATTGCAAAATTGTGTTTTTTTCGACATTTGCAGAATATTGTCCAAGTTGTAAGCACATTTGTAATGGAAATGCAGTTTGTGTCAAATGATCCAAAATGATCCCTTTTAGGAACCTGTTCCCCTCCTCGCCTGTAGTGGTGCTGTATCCAGAACCACTTAAGGAAACAACGCAAAAACCTCTGAAGAAGACACAGCGTGCAGCTTCCTTCTTTACGAAATGGAAACAAAATTGGGAGTAGCATCAGATTTTAGTGCTTGTAAGATTTCTCTTCTGTCTTTGGCAAAAGACTACTAGACTTTTTCTAGACTCGCATGTTTGATTTGGTTGCATTTACTGTGCAATGCCGTATAGTCCATACATTGTTGCTTCAGTATTGTCCTGCCAGACCGTCAGTTCACGTAACCACACACACACACACAAACTCTCATAAATTGCACATAGGGTTAGTGTGACCCTGTGCAAAGTAAAAATCTAATCTCTCAAGACTTAAAAAGGTTAAAGCCCTAGAAAACAAGTGTTCAACAAGTTTCAGAACATTTCAGATACAACTTCGCACCTTTTTAGGGCTTATGGCTGGAGCCGGGTTATCCAGGTTGGATTCCCGCCAGTTCGGAGCAGATGATCGAAGCCATTCTGTCTCTGCAGCACAAAATCATCATGTTAAAGGGGCCAAAGTTGGCACAGAGGGAGACTGAAAAATCTGAGTAAACATTAAAAATCCAACAAAAGAGAGAAGAAATCCTCCTACTGTCATAGGTGTGGTGAGGCTTCCTATCGTAGGACACGTCCAGATCTGTTTCATTCCACTTGCCTGGGCTTTTTTGTCTTTTCACAGACTCTTCTGTGGAAATAGAAATGAAAGCCAATGAATGACTTGATACAATCTGCTGGGTTTTCTAGAAATAAACTTTTTAATCTACAATAAGAAATTCATTGAGCATACTGCTGTCAAGATCCATTCATAGTTCACACAAGTCTGAACTAGAAGTGATCCGTGCCATGTTAGTGGGCAAGCACAGCGGAAAAAAACAACTAAAAAAAGCTGGCAGAGTAAGTACATGTGAAAACATAAACGTAGGCTACATGTCCATCTTAGCCTGCAGATAAAAGCGACACTAGCTAAGCTAATTTTGCTCGTTTGGCTATAAGTATTACAGTAAATATCACTGATTTAAATCTTAGTATTACACAAAGGTGTATCAAGTGATAGCTAATTATTAACTAGTGGCCTGTTTAATGTCGTCATAGCAACTGCCTACCAAGATGGCCGTCAGTGACGTCACATGAGAGCTGTGTATAGGAATACATGTTTGAAGTGCTTTTCTGAAAAACTTACGATATAAGGGTTTCATATCAGTTGATACTAATATCAATAATTGTCAGTATCATTAGTTTAAATACCTAAAATACAACCAAACTGGTGGCGCATTTAATTTATTTAATTTCCCTTTGAGATCAATATGTAAATAAACTGAATTTAACCGAACTAAAAGGTGACATGGTAAATTCAAAGATGTAAACTGAAGCATTTAAAAAAAAGAGACCAAGCCTCCTTACCAGCTTGACTGATTGGGGTGAAATTTCGAGGAAGGGTGCTGGGCACTTGGGAGTTCAGAGACAGAGGAGAGGGCCTCAGGAACCCAGCGGGGGGGCCTCTGTCTGGCTGAGGGGACCTGCGGCTCATCTGGCTGCTGTCGTACGGAGCCATCAGGGTTTGGGACATCTGATGCGGAGCCGGCCGGGGCGACGGGTCCACAGAACCGGCTGTCCGGCTTCTTTCCCTCTGACCAATCAGGCCTTGTGGACTCCTTTCAAAATAAGACGGGGAGTCGGGCCGGGGCGAGCGGGGCGCCTGCTTGGGGCTCTGCGGCGTAAACATGTAGCTGTCCGACCCGGTCCGCCGGTGCGTGTTGTGCACCACCCGGTGCATCTTGGGGGAGGAGTGGGGGCTGTTGGAGAGGACGGGAGGCGACGGAGCGTTCCTGCTGCTGGGGACGACCGAGTCGCTGGTGTAATACGTGGAGCTCGGAGAGATGGGTTTGGAGCTGGAGCCGGAGCTGCCATTGGTGCTGCTCGACGAATATATGGAGCTGGGGAGGCTGGAAGGTCCAGACGAAAGATGTCTGTCTCTGGAGACGGACGAAGTGGTCTAAAGAAAAGGAAAGGGTAGATTTGACTAGGCCTGTTTCTCTGGACGACAAACTGTCCAGACGTCCATCCATTTTCTGCCGCTTATCCGGGTCGGGTCGCGGGGGCAGCAGCTTCAGAGGTCAAACTGTCCCAGACGTTATTGCATTAGATGATAATATTTCTGTTTTGAGATCATTTATATCAGTGATTCTTAACCTTTATTGAGGTACCGAACCCACCAGTTGCATATGTGCGCATTCACTGAACCCTTCTTATACACCCCCCCCTCCCAACACACCAAATACTTTGTGGTATTATGGTTTAGTAATGTAATTATATTAGTTGTGTTTCCACCTCCACACCACTAGAGGCAGCACCAACCCCGAAAAGATGCAACTAAGGAGCAGATTTAGACTATAGAATTTGATAAAAACTGTGAGCTTTGCTGAAGTAAATAAAAACACAAGTTCAAATCCTTGCTGAGAGTGAAGCTCCTCCAATCAGGCTCCTCCTCAGCTCTGATTGGCTAAGCAATGTAACCTGATCCTCTGATTGGCTAAGCAATGTAACCTGATCCTCTGCAGCAAATGATGGCAAAGCTGGGCGTCATCACGTCTTTACACAAGTGAGTCTTTACCTCAGAGGCTCTGCCGAACCCCTGAGACCGACTCACCGAACCCCTGGGGTTCATAGAACCCAGGTTAAGAACCACTGATTTATATTGATAATTACATAATTAAAGTTTGTCCTCTCAAACACCAATTAGGCCTGTCGCACTAAGCAATAAATAAATGTATTTTCACGCTATGAAATTTCTGTTGATCGCTATGTGATTTAAAAAAAAAAAAAAAATCAAACTGGATTGCAAGGTTAGGGATAATTTGTAAAGTAATTTTCCTGTTTACTGCAAACCAGTTCAGCTGGAAATATGAAGACTAGCCAGAGGCAAACAGTCACCTCTGATGGAAAACGTTCTCAGTACAACGTGTACAAGCAGAACTGCAGAACGTTGTGTTTTCCTGGGTTTTGCTGAGGCATGTGAACGTACCTTACTGTTGGCCGGCGTGTTCTGGTCGCTGGAGGAGGCCTCCTGCATCAAGGAGCTAAATTCCTTAGATAACTCATCTGCGACTGCAAGCGACGCGTTCAGGTCGTTGTCGATGGCCTGGACTGAATGTGACCCAGAGGAATAAACAGCCAATTAGAGCAGGATGTCGCCGCCGTGTTTACAAACACTGAGTTCAAGGGTGAAAAATGTGAGTTTAAAGGGTTTGTGGGAACTTACACAGATAGTTCCCGTAACTAGTCTGTGAGCTCATGGCTGTGAGGCAGCAGGCGCGCCTTCTGCAAAGCAAAACAGCAACATTTAGCCACATAATAAGGAATAATAAGATCATTTCCTGCAAAAACAACAGTTTGCACCTCTGATCTGCGAGTTTCCTTCTGTTACATTTACGTTGGTGGCAGAGAATCTTCTAATTACAGGGTTCAGCCCTTCCTTTTCTTCTCCGCCTTACACTCCCAAATCTGGCACCTCCTGCAACTTCACTAAAATAACTGAACGCCTCGTAGTTTGAATGGTGAAAAGCAAGACACAGCAACACGGAGGCGGCTGGTTTCACTGGTATGTTTGTCACCCTGACTCATAGTCTAGTCAGCGGCACAGGTGTCCTGACTGAACCTCGTGCACGATTGGGCCGAGTCATTAACCGTTTCAGACAGGTGCATCGTGCAGCTCGTCGTACGCAGGACAGATAAATAGCTGCAGACGACGCAATGTGAAGCATGCATGTGAGTTTGTCTAGTCTGGGAGGAAGAAAACCTGTGTGAAAGTGATCCGTGTGAAAAAGAAAAGAAAAGAAAAGTGTTTATGTTGGATGAAGGAAACACCTAGAGAGGATTGATCTAGATTCACAGCTCCAGTTACTACAGCTGGAGACTAGAGATCAGGCTGAACTCTGACCTGGACCTTCATAAAGACGTTTACAAAATCGGCCTTCATCACCTGGAGAACCTTTACAGGGTTGGAGGACTAATATATCAGCAGGATCTATAGAAACTCATCCATGTGTTCATCTTTAGTCGCACTGAATACTGCAACAGGTCTGCCTAAAAAAAATCAGAATGCTGCTGCTGGAGTTCTGACTAAAACCAGAAAAATAGAGAACATAACCCAACTGGGATATAAGCAGAACTCTCCCTCTTTCTGCTGCAAACAGAAAACTGGGGCTACAGTTTGGTGCATCAGAAATCAATTAACGGTTGGGTGGGAAAATAACTGGTAAACTTAAACAGTTGGGTCAGAATCTGGTGTAAACAACATGAAAGTCTGGGTATCAATGGTTCAGATTGGTGATGGTTTTCTTGGCACATTTTCAACCCCTTAGTACCAACAGACCACAATATCCAAGTATTTCTGGTTTAATTTCTACTGCAAATGTTTTAGTTTTGTCTTATTTCAAGTCTTACACATAACTTTTCAGTAAGACATAGGAGCTTGTTTAAGTCAATAATACTGATTAATTAAAAAAAAACCACTGGAACATGATCTAAATGAAATTATCTGCGAATAGAAGTAGAATAGAAGTAAACCCCTGTCATGTTGAAAACATTTACAAGTTAATTTTGTTTTATTTAATGTGTACTAAGAAACTAGGACAAACAAAATACTTTGTAGGATTTAGTTTTTACAGTGTGTTGTTTCAATGCCACCGCTGACCTGAGCACCAGCTGAAGGCTTCATCCACAGAGACAACGTCTCAAAGCTCAGATGATTTAAAAACGGCTTCTTGAACATGAACAGCTCCAATCCAGCAGACTGGGATGCATCTCAACCGGCAGCCGATAAATTTTCTTGAATGCCAACAAAGTTTAGCACACATGTAATGAAACGCAGCTAATGGTGGGTCTGGTTCCCTTATAGTGTTATTGGCAAATTTGCTCTATAAGAAAGAGGAGAAATTGGCAAAACGGTTCATTCTTACTAAAAGAGTTTAATAGTTATATTAAATTATATGACAATTTTAATTTGGATCCTTCAGAGACTTTGCTGCTAGTGACAGCAGTTATCATGGATGGAGAACACTGACATCGTACCACGGTAAGAGCAGTGATACTTTAACATATTATATAAAAGTATAAAGCATTAAAGTATCCGTCCAAGAAATTACTCAAGAGTAAAACAAGTATTTGGTAAAATGTCTATTCAAGTACTGAGTAACTGATCAAAACCTAAATCATTTAATAATTACATCACACAGACCAAAAAATGCAGTTAAGTGGATATTTTGATATTTTAAGAACCAAAATGACAATAATTCATACAAGTAAGAAAAAATAAAATCAGGCAAAATAAAAAAAAAAGTTTCTTTCAATAAAAAACTTTGGGAACTTTAACAGAAACTGCAGTACTGAGTTACTGATCAATTTATCAATCATTTAATATTTAAAATTACATCATCAGACGGAGCAAAATATTAAGTTAAGTGGAAAGTTTGGTATTTTAAGAACCAAAATGACAATAATTCATAAAAGTATCAATAAAATAAAATAAAAATGTTTTCAAATCAGTTTCTTTCAATAAAAAACTTCAGGAACTTTGACAGAAACTGCATGTGATTTTCTGTGTCTTGTGAATTTCTGGTTAAAACATGTTTGTTTTTCATTCAGTGGGTAGAAAATCCAGAAATTGTACTCAAGTAAGAGTAGAAATTACTCAAAGTACAACGTAGTAAAAATACTCCAAGCACATTTCCACAAAAATGTCACTGAGTGAATGTAACTACGTAGTTATTGCCCAACTCTGCCCGTATTCCTGCAGTTTAAACTAAAAGTACCAAAGTAAACACCACATCCCTTTGTTGTCTGTCAACAACAAAGGGATGTTTCCAGCAGTTATTCTGTAAAAACCCGTTAAAGGTTAACGGGATTAAAAGAAGAATCGATGAGTAAGGGGACAAAACAAACTTTAAACGGGAGCGGAGAGAATGTCACACCCTGCTGAATGTTCCAGCGCCGGAACGGGAAGGAGTCCGGGCTCCGCCGGGCCGCGCCGGGTCCTAAAACATGGCCTCCGACTGTTATCTCTCTCAGAAGCAGCTCATGCAGAAGGACTTTCACTGACGAACAAAGGTCAACCTTCATTCACCCAACCTTTCTGCCCGACAAACTCTCTGTTTGCATTGCTGGCCAGAGTCGGGTACCAGCTGACATCTACTTTAGTACGTTTTTGGAAAAACATTTACTTTTAGGAGTATTTTTACTTTTACTTGAGTAGAATTTCTGGAATTTCTACCCACTGGATGAAAAACAAACTTGTTTTTACCAGAAATCCACCAGACAAACACATACCCGCAGTTTCTGTTGAAGTTTTTTATTGAAAGAAACTGATTTTGATTATGCTGTCAATCAACTGAGAGGTTATTAATTACAACACTGTGATTAGTATAAATTTAGGTACACAGTAAAAATGCCAGTGTTGAATTAACACCCAAAAGTGTCTATATGTGTCCAAGTCAGCTGGTGTTAAATTCAACACTA
>CAEGAF010030434.1:0-28478 GCA_903067075.1 Micropoecilia bifurca | reverse complement strand
ATCGGTATCGGGAATCGGAATCGGCGATTTTCCCTCAGGGGTGATCGGTATCGGGATCGGCAGGAAAAAACCTGATCGGCACATCCCTGTGGGGATGCTGTGGTGGCGCAGGGGCAAAGTACAACCCACATTTGAGGCCTTGGTCCTTGTGGTGGTCGCAGCTTTGATTCCCGGCCTGCTGACATTTGCCGCATGTCTTCCCCCTTTCTCATTACCCTGTTTTCTGTCGAACTCCTTTCAAATAAAGCCCACTGGAGCCAACAAAACCTTTAAAAAAAATCTGAAAGAAATAAATAGGTCGCTGCCATAAAGCTGTTTGAAAATATATATTAATGTGGTGATATTTCTAGACAACTTGTTACTGTGGTATTAAAAAGTACAGGAGTACATAAAGTAGGCATAGTGCAGTTACCAGGATTAAGACACACCCAGGATTTAAAGAGTTTCTAATTCTAAAACAACTATAATGTTTTTTTTTTTTTAAATAATTTACTGAGTCATAGGTTCTTCTACTTAAATGCCAGCAAAAGTCTCTCAGTGACCCATGTGTTGTCTGGCTGTATAGAGTTTTTCTGGGCTGACTCTCCATTGTGTCAGTCAGTGCTCTATCTGTCAAACCTACACATTAATTCCTTTTTGGAATTAATGTATTTTGGAAACAGAATAAAATTCTGGAGTTTTAGGAATATGTTGAAAGAAACTGACGTGTACAAATTTAAATTATCTGATTTGTGACTGTCAACCAACAAAATGGGGTTCCAAGGCTCAGGTTATGTGTTAATGTATCAAATAAAAAATACTTATTTGTTATACATGACATTACTATATGTGTTTTTGGCAAGGAATAGTTTAAATTTTCTGCTTAAAATGATGGAAATCTACATCATTTAGATTACAATGGTGAGATTGTGAAACTGCTTAGGCTACTAATTAGCAATAAGGGACATTGCTTATTTACTTCATCACTATTATGTTTTCTTGTCTCAAATTACATTATGCAGAAAATAAACATATTTATTTTAACATTAGCAGAATTGATTGCTGCTGACTCCTTTCAAATCTTCTCTTTTGTCAAAGTAGAGCTGAAAGTGGATCCTTCCCACTTTCACACTCTACCATCAGCCTTTTTTCTTCAAGACCCCCAATTGTATTACAGTAATCCCACTTTGATTAAAAGCAGAAAAATATATATTTTTTCCTAATAAGTCACAATTCTAATCTCATCTTTAATAAATCATGTTGCATCTTACAACGAGTTGCTGAAATCACTGTATCCTGTTGCTGGCGGCCTATTGTACCTTTACAGCTTCATTCAGATTAGCCCATCGTAGTGACAGAGAGCAGCATTGCAATTACTTGACAGTTTCCTATTTGGATGAGAATAGGGGAGGACTTGATGTGAAGGACAATACCACCATGTTTACAACTTTTTAATACAAGATTACACATTAAATACAAATTTATACAGGCCTGCAACCGACTCAAGCGTTAAGTACTATATTTATTATTCCTATAAGTATGTTAAACAAATTCTATGATGGAAATACAATTTTCTATTGAATGGCAGGGTTTGATCTTGGTCTTTGCTTTATTTTCCGGTTGAAATAGTTTCACTTCAGAGTCGGATAAACTACTTATTACTGCTGCACAGATTCCAGCTTTGGTAACAAATGAATAAAGACAACACTTTCTTGTGTGTTGCTTGTACTACATGTGTATTTTAGTTGATTTCTAAGTACTCAAATATCTGATGTCTTCACATTGAGTAAAACAATTCCACACAAGGAAGCCAACTTTTAATATGTAGCTAAAACAGCAGTGCATAAGCCATTCTTCTTAGATAGGGATGCAACAATACATCCATCTTACAAGACTAACATGGTTTGGGCAATATTACATATTGTATTGCATGTTGTATATTGTATCTTTTAATGTATTTTTTCATCTACATAAAGAGATTGTTCTAATGCCACAAATGCATGGAGTATATTGCTTTTTATATTTTCACAAATTCAAGGTTTCAGAAATACCAAATTTTATTTTATATAATCCTTATAAGGATTTTTTTTACCCATCACCAAGCAGTTGGGGATTTGAACTTCTGTTTGTGAAAAACTGTGAAATGGCCCTATTCATTTCCACTAATAGGAAGCTCCAAACCAAATGTAGACTTTGGTGTTATTAGCAATTAACTGTAAGCCAGTTGCAGTAGCTTTCAATTCTCACAGTTTTCAGTTTTATTCTAATTATTGCAATACAATTTTATTTGTCCCTGATTGACACATTAAAAGGCACATTGAAAAGGCACAAACACTACAACAATTAACATGCACAGAAATACACATTGTGATTTAGTCTCTTACCGTTTGTTTTTCTACTAAGTGCCCAAATGATTTAGAAGTTGGCAGGGGACTTCCTTAATGTTTTTGTGTTGTCAGACAGTCTTTATGTCCCTAACTATATAATATCGAACCCAGTCGCAGGAGTCAGGATCATAATAAGAGGGTTAACTGGTTTTATCAACAAAATCAAGGAAATCAAGACTACTTCCTGTCAGGAGAATAATATGGGACTCAAAATAATGTGTTAACTTCAAACAAAGACACATATTGACAGCAACTAGATGGTACTTTCAAAGACTCAGTTTAGACAAAAAATACTCTGCAGCTTTAACATATGGTGCTCTAATCGGCAGTCTGTTGATATATTTCAAAGGTGCACCTATTCTTTAAACAATGGGATACAGTGGACTCCTGGTAATTGCAGGGGAGAAGGATACAACCTCACACAACTGGCAGAAATCTACCATACTTGAAACCTCCTATTGAAACACGTATAACAGCCTATTATACTGGTTTAAGCGCCAGATATACCTCAGTTTGCATTAAGTGGAAACCGTCCTGGCACTAGTTGAGAAACTAGCATCCATGGCTTTCCTTGTCTCTGCTCTTGCATGTACAGTCAATCAGCCACAAGGAAAATGAATGGGTCTCTAATGTGTCACGTAATCTTGCACCACGGTATCTCAACTTCCCATGCTGCATTTCCTTTCAAATATTTTTGATATGCTTCACAAAAACACCTGTGAATAGGCACATTTTCTACAAATGACTTCGAGTTATGCTTCAAAGAAAAATCTGTGAATAGGTGAATCCACAATGATGAATAGGCAGGGCTCAACTGTACAATTTTTTGATTGCTGTTCAGTACTGAATGAGTGATACATATATTTTGTAGCATCACATATTTTAGGCTCATTCAGTAGCAATCATGATGAGAAGCTAAATAATCAAAGTAATTAGATTTCTAAAAAACAATTTAATACTTATTCTCATTCAGCTGCAAATCATCACATTGTTGCCTTTTTCCTGATTTATTGCATCATGTTGCTTTGAATAAAATTGTTACAAATTAAGAACTAAATCAGACCTAATCGTAATTAAGTGGTGAAATGACTCATATCAAATCTTTGTTTTTGGGTTATTTATCTTTTATATATCAGCAGAGAAACAAAATCCCTGGAGCCCAGGTTTACATTTTCTCTTCTCAAAGAATATTGTAAAGTGTTAGTGTTTTTAGGACTTCAAGGCTCATTTAGGAAACCACAGATGATAGTTGTTTTTTCAATCAGTAGTCTGAACCATTTTTAGATTATTGTTTGTAGTAAAAAAATATTCTGTATTGTTTGATTAAGCATGAGGAATATCCTGGTATCTAAAAACAAAAACCATAAAATAAGAAGAGTCAAACTATGTCATGTAGTATAGAGAGTTTACACAATTTAATTTAGAAGCCACCTGGGTTGTTTCTAGCAAATTTTGTCTCCAGTTACTTAAGCATTAAGTAGTCAATGCTGCTGTCAACTTTGAATTAGTGAAAAGTTACTACATCTGAGAGCACATTCTCCAGATTTGTTTTATTCTGTTCTCAACTTACAGTAGAGTTGTCAACATTCATCAGAATTCATGACTTCATGTTTGTCGATATAATGGTGAGATAGGACTTAGCTAGCATTAAATATAATGATCAGGAAAGTGTTGAGGTGTTTGTTTAAAGGGGGATTAGGCCAAAATCAGGCTTATGCTCAAATAGCATTACAAATTAAAGGTTAGACTTAAGTACAACCAAGGAAAAGCGTATGTTTTACGGGAACTTTTGTGTACTTTGATGGCCTATGACATGTTTTCCCAGTTTCACAAGTTTGGTTTCAGATGCCAAAAAGCTGAAAGCCAGTGGAGTGGATGAATGAAATCAACAAACCGTGGCTTCAGTTTAAATGTTGTGGTGCCAGTGCCCCAGCAGAAGCCAGAGTACATCACATTCTGTTGGAAAAAACATAAAGATGTCAACACGAGTGGAATGAGTGGGTGCAGACAGCTTTGTTTACTCATCGGGGCATCACATAGCCAGATTCCTCACTCATTTGCATATGTCCCTGGCATGTTTGCTGCTTCACACAAATGCTCACTGCTACTTTGTCTTACAGTTAAAATGCAACATCCGTTCCGACATTTTTCCATGCACCAAAATGCACAAAGTAGACAGAGGGCATGCTGGGACAGCACATTCAGCCGGCCTCTGATTCATCACGGTAGCTTTACTTTGAAGGGACAGGGAACGAGAAGCGACAGCTAACATGTCTTATCCCTTTGCTTAGAGTGGAAGTGATGTCTCTGTCAGAGATGAATCACATCGCTCTCCAGAGGGACCTCCTGGCCTCTTTCTGAAATTACACATTATTGTGTTGCTGCAAGGCAGGCTGTCATTTAATATACTTATAATTTCGTTCAGCTGTGTTATAAATCATATGCAAGTCCATTTATACATAATTTTTTTTATATCATGTCCAAATAGGAAAATGCAGATGAAATGATAGCTGTATGAAAACCAGTGAAATAAAATTGATGCAGATAAGATGACTTGAAGACGAGATTTGAAAGGGTAAAACACTATCACAAACTAAAAACTATCAAAAATTTCACAAATAAAAAAAGGTAGAATTAAAGAACTGAAGAAGAAAAGGTTAACTTTATACTTTATACAAAGTTATACTTTGCATTGATTACTGATTTTAATAGGTTTTTAATACTTAATTTTGCATTGTTTTTTATGAGTACAAATTTGAAGCGCAATGGCTTAATTTATGAAAATCTGGTTAAAGGGACTCTCCTGTATTTTATTTAAATGTTATGACACTATATAGACAAATTAATCTTTGTATTATTTGACCTAAATTTATTCACTAGAAGGCATTTGGTTGCTTGTTTAAATCCATAATTCAACTTATATCTTACCCAAGTTTCCTGATCCTCTACGGATCCAATCAGTGCTGTCAAACTAACATGCTTTAATGCTGGTGTTGATCACCTTCAGTCACTCATAATATCTAACCAGAATTTATTGCCTTTGATAGTTGAAGTTAAAATAACATTCTAGTCAAGTCACTTCTGTTGTAAAAAATATTAAAGATGTACAAATATTCCTTTTTGGACAAATAAGCAGGTCAGTAAAGCCAGTGAAGCTACTTTAAAGCTCATGGGTATATGTGAACTTCTCATCATAACTGTATTAGATGAAAATCTGAGAAATCAAGTCTTCTTTAACTGTACCACTGCAGTTGTAAATAATTAAAAATGCATATAGTTATTTTTACCACGTAAAAGTACAGCCACGAGAATAAACTCATGCAAAGTTTTTAAAAGTTAAGAAGTAGTTTTCTTAAAGTAAATCAGTGCTTTTTGTTCTGCTTCAAACTTTTTGAGCACATTCTAATCATGTGCTTTTGCTTCTGCCCATGTGGAGTTTCTTGCTTCTTTGGGGAAAAAAGTGAGAATTACAGAGTAGCCTACAGTCACACGGTCACAGCAAACCAGGAGAATATTCTATTAAAGTTCGCTTTGAACCTCTTTTCCCTTCATAAGCCTGTGAAAAGTTTTATTATATGGGGAAAATGGTCTTCATTTTCAAGAGGACCACTGAGTAGCAAAGGAATTGGTTGGTAGGGCATATTCATATGAAAAAGGCTGAGTTGAAAAAGACTACGCTGACCTTTTTATTGCATCTGTTACTGGAAGTAAAGTTTTCAAATGCCTTACTTTTCCTTCTTCATATTGCTTTTTGTGAAGTAAATGTTATTTCTAGAGGTAAAAAAATCACTGAGTTTAGCACTTTGTAATGTAAAAGTTACCTGAATGCAGGGGAGGGTGCAAGTCAGTATTTTGCAAGTCATAGTGGAAGTCTTAAGTCTTTCCACTAAAGTTATGAGTCAACTTGCAAAAAAGACACGCAAATCCCCAATTATGATTATTATGATTATTGTCATTTATTATGATTCAGAATTAGTAGAAAATATCCCCACCCAAAAAAAATCTGCTGGGTGTCTCCATTGTTTTTAAATATAAGGGATGTCCTGCCATTATCATGCAGTTGGTCCTGAAACCTATGCATGTGCAGGAAGCTCCAAGACAATGAGAAAACTACAGAAATTGAGGGGAGAGTTATTCTATCAACTCATTTTGGTTTTCAATGAATGCTGGGTAAGACTGGAATTGACATGCACTTATGCAAAAGGTTTTTATCAATTGCAGTGTGAAATTATGCACATTTGTATGATTCTTCACTAAATTATCAAATTGCTCACCATATATGGAGGAAAATTGTAATGCCTTTGCTATAAAAATCTAATGGAATTGATTTTCTCTCATATCATAATGTTTAGCCCAGACATTTTGTGCACTGATTTTTTTTATGAATACATTTATGTAAACATAAAATGATGATAGGCATCACCTATTTGGATAGCTTTTAAATTCAAGTCCAAAATATATATTTTTGTTATTTAAGATAAATTTTAAATCAAGTGATGTGATTAAACTCTTCATCTCTGCCTTAATGCACCTTGTAAAACCTACTTAAATATAGGTTTGTTTATATGACTTTTGTAATTGTTTGTCTAGATAGTTGGCAATGTTTCTTTGCTTCAGTATTGACTAAAACATTTTAAACTATATCCCTTTTGTCTCTCCAGATGAAAAAAAAAGACAGACAATTGTACAATTAAAAGGTTTTTGCTTGTTCTTACAACATTAATGAACCAGATGCTGTGATCTTAAATATAGATGCAGTCATCAGATGAAATGGGTTATTTAGGACACGACAGACCAGAGACTTAGGCAGTAGTCCCTTAGCTAATCAGGGTGTCTTGCAGGGGCATTAGTGTCAGCCTCAGATTGCACACTAGGACACAATTAGAAGATGAACAGGAGGGACAGATGAGGTCCTGTTTGACACACATCTGAAGCACCCCTTGCCCAAGCAGATGGCTCATGAATAACTGAAGAAACCAGAGGTCTGCAGGCAGAAGGAAAGCCCAGCCCAGCAACAGACTCCTATGTTAAAAACAGTCTGAATAGATGTACATTATGAGCCTCCACACACATGGACTCCTCCTTTTCTGAAAGATGAAATCAATACACAACATTTTTTTCTGGTTCAGCAGAGAGATGGTGATGTCAAACTACGGGGAAGTGACAGCAGCAACAATAGGCAGTTGACTGGCAATATCCTGACAGTGATAGAATGAGCTTGCAATCAGAGGGGTGTCAGATCGAATCCCTTCTCAACTGGCAAGCAATTGGAAGGGAGAGTGGAGGTGAGGAGTTCTCCCTTTCAACAACAGCCATCAAATTACCATCGACCCTTCAATGATGCACTGACCTCCCAGATGCTCATCACTACTCAGTGGGGTATCAGTCAGCACTGTGTTGTGCTCAACATTTGCAAACTGCCAACAGTATATAGTGTGCTGAAAACTAAGCCCATAAATAAATGCAGTCAAGTATTAACTGCACATTTTAAGGAGTTCTTTGCCATCAAAGTGAGCATTGGTTCACTTTGATTTGTTATGGATTTTGCATAATTATGTACTCTCCCACTTTAAGTTCAGCTGTTCAAGTGACGCATGACATAATAGCAAATCAGCCAGTCACACTGCAGCAACTCAATACATTTAGGTTGACAGAATATGATGATGCTCTAAAGTTCAAAGGGAATCAAGACGAGGTAAAAAAAAAGAAGGTTTGAGAGATTTTGAATGAGGCAACATGGGTGTTGGTGCCAGATGGTCTGAGTGTTTCAGAAACTCCTGATTGACTGGCTTGCAGTAGTTTGCAGAAAAAGAGAAAACATTCATAAACATGTTCTGTTGATGCTGAAGAAAAGTCGCACTATAAGACGACATCCATTCCTCAATGACCACAATGCTCTATGTAGGTACTACAAGAACTGTACTATAAATACATCTGTCACCTGTGCTACACAGCGCACCCTTCCATCTGCTGATCAAAAAATATAATTTTTTGCATAGAAGTGATGGGTGGATTAGAGCCGTTTCTTATTACTATACCAATGATTAGAGCCCCGCAAAAGCCCTGCTCATTCAGTGCACTGCCTATTTAGCCTACTTAGCTGCCTTGCAAACTTTGAAATTTAGGTCTCTAGTTGTAAGAATGAACCACTAATATAAATGTCACAATGTGTCTCAGACAGATGCCTTGTTTTACTGCTATGAAATGATTAGAAAATATATTATTACAATTTTTTTAACCTAATGACCCCCTACACTGAGTCTGTATTACTAAAAACAGAACACCACCTGAATTAAACAGTGATTGTATAATGACTGAGTATTGTATAAAAGAGCAAACCAGATCAAAGATACTATTCACATCAATAATTATCTGCCTCACAGTTTGTGAAATTTTAATCAGCAAAGGTAAAAAAATTGATGTTTTTTTCTTCTTATACACTTGTCATGGCTAAAATAGAGTCAGGTCTACTTAAATACCACAAAAGTGGATTAATTAATATGAGGTGGCAGAGTTCCTCTGGATTAGGAAGAAAAAATGGTGTTTTACTCACAACTCTATTATAGTGCTGGCAGGAAACCAGTGGTTTCCCACGTTTCTGCTACAGCTCACTATGAAATGTTCCATGGAGGGCATCGGGAATCAAGTCTGCCCGAGAGGTTATGCAGAATGGATGAAATCCAGCTTCATGCCCGCCCCCGAGTGTCACAGACATGGGCAATTTTCTCATGTGAAGCCATGTAAAATTCAGAAGATACGTAATATAAGCAGAAAATAATGCAAGCATCTCCCAAGCATAAGCGTGCGGGGGTGTTGAAATGCTCTCCTCGAGTCAAAGAAGGCCAACAATTCACAATGCCCTATTGTAAATTTCGCGCTGTTCATAGTGCAGCCAAAAGATTTTTGCTTAAAAGAGGGCAAAAGGCGTTATCTTATCTACAGAAGGATAGAAAGAAAATAAATGAAGGTGTCTGCTAAATTATGTCTTTGCCATCTTGGTGCTGTCTCTTGGCAGACTACCACTTGTGTTACAACATCCTTGTTTTCACTTAAACACAAATTACTTTCTAGGATTTGATCAGAGCTATCCAGGGTATATCCTGCCTCTTACCCGATAACTGCTGGAGATAGACACCAGCTCCCTTGCCACCCTACATGGAGAAGTGGGTATTGGGTGGATTTAAGCAAAAATCCATATCCAAAACAACCAGCAAGAAGGTGGGAAAGAAATTGTCAGTTTAGATTTGAACTTCTAGACAGTATTCTATATATCCTGTGTGCACCAGCAAAACTCTGCTAATAGTTTTTCACAACAAAACGTTACGACTTGCTTTGTCATAAAGTCCTCAGGTTAATCCTCATGAGATTTTTTTAATGCCTAGATTGCTGTGAAATTATTTTATAGTTGGCCAAAGGTTCTGGGAAAATGAGTATGGAATCCCTACATTGTGCTAAAGACATCTAGCACTCCTCTAGCCCCAGGTGGAGTTTTCTGCTCCTGCCCTGCAAAATGAAGATACATAACTGCACCACCACACTCAAATGCAATTACTGAAATAACTCTCCAGTGTGGTACAAAGTTCAAGTATGAAGAAACAAGGATGCATCTTAAAGACAGTGGCTCTTGGGACCTGGGGACCCAGATGAAAACTGTGCACTAACACTCCACAAACTTAACTGGCTAATACATGTATCACATTCATTAATAGGAAAACATGTTCAACATCATCTGTCTTTGTGGTCTTAGCTTTTATACTGCTTATATACTGAATATATGATATAAAAATTCTACAGTCTAGGACCACGGGTACAAGTAAAGACAGTACAAGCTTACTGTTAAGTGACTTAAAACCAAGATTTAAGTCACAATGTCTGTTACAGAACTCAAGTTTAAAGGCACCTATTTTTTTATTTTGTTTTGGTAACCACAAGAGAAAGTTGTAATAAAAAGTGAGTAATAAATGTAATAGCTCCTTTTTGATTAAGATCTTTGAAGGTCTCCAGGATGGATATAAAAAAGATTTTCATTCAAGTAACAACATATTTGTATTCACCTCTTTTTGGGGTTCTAACGTGCTCAAAATATCTCAACTAGGCTCCTGAATGGTTTCTCTTACATCTAATGATGCACACATCAACACTTTTTTATTTTGAAATAAAAAAATACAATATTTTACAGTCAAAATGTTATTTTTATCCTCAAATTATTTTTTTGCATGATTACATGTCAAATTCTCTAAAGAAAATGACTTATTCTGCAAACAAATTGAGTAACGGTGTTGGAAGAAACTGGGGAGGCTGTGAGGGCCTCGGTTTATTTACTTCACTGAAATGTGAGTGAATAAGGCCAAATGAATCATTGGCGTAGTATTTGAAAACAATAATGGCCCTAGTAAATATTGGATGACCGCTTCAGATAATGTTAACACCTCCTCATGTTAAGAGTGAGCTCACAGAGCTAGTGTGGAATGACAGCATCCACAAGATGCCCTGCATGTTTGTACATCTGAAGATGAGAAAGCACACAGAAATGGCCTGGCCACAAGGCGTGCGGAAATGACTGAATGCACATTTTGATGTCATTTTCAATTCATTTTAATTTGTCTGTGCCATTGCCATACTTCAGCGTAAGAGGTTTTACTACTGTTTCCTGGAAAATTGACTAGGCCTGTGCTAATTTTTACCTGTTACTTATGCTCAAAAAGTTTGAAGCACTAGCAAGTGTTGGAGTGTTTTAATGTTTTAGTGGTTTTTTATGAAGCTAGAACCTCTGCAAATCAACTGCAAGAGTTGATTTCCACATCAGACTTGATGTCAGTGTCCTGCTTTGGGCCTATTCTAGAGAGATTACTTGATTTTTATAACCTAAAATATTCTGGTGAGTTAAAAGTTAACATTTAAATATGCCTTTCACTGCACTCTTTGGCCTCCCTGTAGGTGTATTCTGTTACTTCTGGGTTGGCCCTTCAGAGATGCACAGATTCTTTATTGGCATAAATTCAACGACTTGCCAGAAACATTCCCCAGAGATTTTGCTCCATATGGGTATGAAAACCTAACAGAGTAGTTGCTGGTTTGTCAGTTATAGCTATAATGTGACTTTCCGGTTTCACCACATCCCAAAGGTACTTTATTGGATTGAGAGTGGATGACTGTGGTGGTCACTGAAATACAGTGAACTCATATCGTATTAAAGGAAATAGTTCAGGGTCTCACGTGGCTCAGTGGTAGAGCAGGCGGTAGATGCTCCAAAATATAGTTGTCCCTGATTCGATTCCCGTCCCCGGGCCATTTACTGCACTTCTTCCCCTTCTTTCTCTGCCATTCATCCTATGCAGCAACTAAAAGTTGAAGTTCCACAGAAGCCTTTATAAGAAATAATTGGAGGTGCTTTGATTTGGTGCATTATGCTAATAGAATTACCCATCAGAAAATAGCCATCTTGGACATGGCAGGCAACGGTATTTTCTCGGTGTGTGTTTAAGACTCTACACGTATTTGTTTGTGAAGGACTGAGCTGCTTGGAATTGCTGTTTTTACATCAAAACCTCTTATTCAGCTGTTCCCAATGCATCGTGGTTATTGGGTAAGGGAGTGGTTCCTAACCCTGGCCTTCAAGGTGCACAGTTTTGGGTGTTTTCCTGCATTAACATCAATTAAAGTCAGGTGTGCATGCAGGGTTGTGTGCCTTGAGGACCAGGGTTGGAAAAAATACTTATATCAGAATTTATCAAATATTTTTTCGCAATTTCCTTCTATCCAATTATTTCCTAACTTTTTTGAACCTTTTATTTGTCTTTTCCTTATGATGAATACTTGGATTGCCAGATTAAACTTTAAATAAGTTGTTGGTTTGATACTTTCTAGTCTTACCTTCTTAGTTTTTTTATAGCTTTGGTTATTATTTCAGCCTCCTCACTGTCTTCATCATTATCACTTGTATTAAAATAAACTTGGGTCCATCCTTTGCTTTGAAAATTTATTTTAAACTTTTTTTTACAGATCTGGTTACACAGAAGATATGTGAAAATCTAGGTGGAAAATATTCTTCATAGTAATTTCTTAACAGGGCCTGCACATGTTTCCAATTTCACGTTTCAATGGTTTGTAAATTTGGTCATTTTGTGCCACTCATACATTAATCTGTAAGTAATATGGAAGCAAATCATACAACTTGTTTTACTCAACTGCAGTTTATTCAATCTCATTTCTGCAGTGGATATACAGTCCAAAATAGGAAAATACTAAGTTTCTCTTTTACTGTTCTCTCTTATTCCTCATTCTGAAGATAAGCTTAGAAAATAGGCCTCTGTGTGACATTATCTTTATATCTCAGCTAAATAGGGCTAAGTGCTACTCTAGATTCATTTGAATTTAAAAGTGGCTCTTATCAAAATAGGAAAGCACAATAAAACATTTGTTTTCTAGGTTTTAGTGGGTAACAGGTTAATTCCAATAAAACAATTGGTTCTCAAAGAAGGATTTCACCAATCTCACCGCCACACTTGGATATGAGGTTGAACATTTCACTGTGACATTGTTACTGCAAGAAAAAAGTAATTTACTCAAGTCTTTTTTTTTTACTTTACCAGAGGTAATATGGAGAGCATTGTAGAAATGGAAAAATTACCAAGAATAGAAATAAAATAAAATACTAGATGTTGATGTGATTTTAAAAATGAGTTCCACGTTTTCTGCCTTCCTCTTGACATAGACACTCAATCTTACTGTTATATGCTCACTCTGGGTATAAAAAATGTCCCGTTTGTCACTTTAGGGAAATGCAAAGGCGGATGTAATGCATAGCATGGAGAAGCAAACTGAGTTACACTCATGTGAAAATGCAGTAAATGACACATATTGTTCAGTGCCTGAAGGCAAGATGGTAAAAATTAGCCTGAAAATATTCCACATGACAAACCAATATTGAGACACTTTTCATGCAATGATGGGTTTCCCAGCCTATTTCACTCTACTCATGTTTTCCAATATTGGAGTCTGTTAAATCGTCCAGGTGACTATGCAGACTGGCTGCTGATGTGTCATCTGCAGTCACCTCAACTTGTCAGAGAGCTGGCAAAAAAAAAAAAAGTGTAACCAGTTTGTTTTTTTTTTTAAACCCAGAAGAAATCTCTGAATGCAACTAAACATGCCAATGCAAACACATTTATGCTGCCGAAAAGAAAAATTTCAAATGCAAACGGCGTATTTCAACCCATATCCACAACAGTATGCAGACATTTTTTATTCATCACAGTGGAAAACATCACCGCCGTCTTAACATGCTGAAAGTAGAACAGATCGGCTGTCACCACACAAGTCAGCTAGCTATTTGAAAGAGCAAAAATCAATATTTCTAAACTGTGCACATTGTTAAAGCACTATCAGCCAATTCCACAGTTTTTCTTAACACTATAAAGCATTTTACTACATTTTGTTGAAGCTCATATCTCTCATCAGGACGGTTTCCATCCACAGCAGGAAACTAGGGTAAAAGACCAGGCCACAGAGCCATAGAAAATGCTTTTTCCTCTCAAATTTTAACAGATTGCACACTACAGGAAAAACAAGCCTGGAAAGGAAATCAAAGTTACAATATATTTTGAGATGTGGATTATGATTAGAAACCTTTAGACTCATCCTTGTATGAGTCTAAAGGTTGTTATGGAGACTTAGAATAAATCTGCTTCGTTCAACTAAAATACGACTTTACAAAATGTTTCTAAGTTAGATTCTGCTGTTTGAATAGGGTATAACTTTATTTTAAGGTGTTTCTGCAAGAAGTACTGTATGTCCCTCCCCCTGGTAGGTGAAGGAGAATTGCTGTTAGCCAGTTCACCTGACAGAAGTCATACATGCTAATTAGACTAAAGTTGATGTCATTTAAAATGCTTTATATTATAATTATGCATGTACATGTACAAGACTGCTGTTTTAGATGCCTTAAAATTATCATGTACATACTTTATCAAATAAACATATTAGTAAGTATTCAAACGTCGTATTCAACCGATTCAAGAATCATATTTCATAAAGCGTATATGTGTTTGGCTAAATAATGTGAACAGCAGCTGTCATTATCACATTGAGCAGCTGTTTAAATTTCATCATGGTGCCAGTGTATGACTCACCGTGACCACATTGGAAGTAATACAAGCATGTATAAGAAAACGCCAGAGGAAGAAAAAGCTTCTGATATGTGCATAAAATTAAAGGAATAATAAATCATTTTAGTGAATTATCGCACAAGAGTTCACTAATTCTGCTCAGCTTTCTCATATATCCATCTATTTCAGATGTTCAGGCAGCCCTGGAGGCATGTTGACCTGAAAAAGACAAACCTCCTCCTTCCTTTCATCTTCAGAATCAGTTCCTGCAAACTAATGTGCTGGGGCCAATACCATGAGCCCTATTTATGCCGCTCTGCCCTACAATAAGAGCTATGTTCTCAGCAGTGCTTTGCTTCTATTGCATTAAGTCTTTTTCACTGGTATTTCCAAAATAGGGTTTGTTGAAGTAATGCACTGGGATTTTGTTGTACGGTGAAAACTATTGAGAGTCCAGCAAATATTTGCGAAGGCTGCAATACTCTGAACACGTGTGGGTGGATTTTTGACATTGGTGAAGTATAGGATCTCATATACTTGCCTGCCTCCGCACAAACATCTGATTCATTCTTTATCCCAGACCTTCTACTTAAACCAAAGTTGGGGAAACTACGGCGTTCTAAGTGAATTGAATATAGCCTGCTTCTGTTGAGCTGGTGTTGGCTGTATAAATTAAAGTGAAAGTGAAGAAAAGAGGCATTTTAATCACACACTTCCTTATGTTCTAAAGTACCGTATTTTCTGCACTATAAGGCGGACCGGATTATAAGGCGCACCTTCAATGAACGGCCTATTTTAAAACTTTTTTTTCATATATAAGGCACACCACATTATAAGGCGCATAGAATAGAAGCTACTATTGAGGCTGGAGTTACGTTTTACATCCACTAGATGGAGCTGCACTAAAGTGAATATCAACAAAACAGTCAGACTCGGGTCGGCGAGGAGAGCCTTCCGTGACGATGGTCACCCTTCTCCGGTCGCGCACAGCATGTTGGTGGAGAACGTAGTGCTAGATGACCTGCAGTCGGTAGGTAGATAAGTCAGTCAAACTTTATTAACAAACCAGCGTTCTGACAACTATCCCAGCATGCACCGCACGCGTCTTCTTCTATGGGCCAAAATGAAGTTGGCAGCTGTTTACTGTAGTTGCTAAACCTGTTGTAGCTCAATATTGGTCCATATATAAGGCACACCGGATTATAAGGGGTACCGTCGGCTTTTGGGGAAATGGAAGGTTTTTAGGTTGCCTTATAGTGTGGAAAATACGGTACTCCACATTTGAAGTACACTCAAGAAAATAACTAGTGAAATACTGTTGTGGAAACAGTGAGAACAGTTATGATGAACAGAGGAGACAACATTTTAAGGACTGTCGTATGTTTTTGTGTGCATGAGTGTGAGTCAAATAATCTTTGAAAACCTTTTGAGTCCAGCATCAAAAAAGGAAAATCAGTTGCAAATGTTGGCTCACATCATGTGTTGCAGTGGCGGATAAGAGTCAACAGTCATTTTCTTCTGTTTGTAGCCTCCTGTTATACACATGGCTACTGCTGACACTAGTTTTAATTCCAACTCAACATAATTTCTCGAGTCGACGTGAAACAGTGATTTCACATCCTGTCCAGGACCTGTTTGTAAATTTCAGCAAAATCTCATGCTTTGTTTATCTCGTGCAAATACGTCACATAAAAAGCAGATGTTGGGGAGTAATTTATTTATTTACTTACTACATGAGGTCACCAGATAATTCTTATTCCATGCAAATAGGGCTTTAGCCTACCATCTTTCCAGCGTTGTTAGGGTTCATGTACAAAACTAACCGAAAAATCATTGTGAACTCTTGCAAAGGTGAGATCAGTGACATCTTCCTTTCTGATTCTACTTTTTGTTCTAAAGATGGGCCAGGAGTTACGGCAAACCACTCTAGCACCCAGGAGAGAACCATTTAGGCATGCACTTCCTTCTTTGGAAGAATGAAGAGAAAGACTAGTGAATTATTTACCACCGTCTCAATATGGTCACATCATCTGCAGACAAAGTAACTTGCTACAGAAGGATGTTTTTGTCTGGTGAGGAACTCAAATATGAAGAGAGAATAAAAACTGATAAAAAGCAGCCAAGTGCAAATAAATAACATTTTAGGAAATGCAATATTATCAGCTAATATTTCTGTGAATTTGCCCAGATATGGGACTCTTTACTTCCATGCCCTGTTTGGATCTGTCACCTTTTTCTTTCATTTGAAAGGTCAAATGCTGACACCACGTTCAATTCCCACAGGGAAGTCATCTTTCCTCCTCTTTATCTCTCAGGTGAGGGATGATCCGAGTCTTGGAGTCATATCAGTATCCCCTCTGTATGCCCTATAACCCCTTCAGCGTATCTTTCATGTCTGCTTGGGCCCATCCCTGACCGAGGCCGACACCTTTTGGCAGAGTGGACATCAAATCAGAGCTTAGCTAGATATGCTAGTGGAAATGTCAGCGTGTCTGAGTGATGGGTTGGTTCGGCCATCTCGAAATACCCCTCTCTTGTGAATAAGTGAGTCAGGGAATGAGTGGAATGTGAGGCGCAGGCCAGCATATGGCAGCCACCTGAGACAATTTTTTCTCCCTCGGAGAGAAAAAATATACACAATTTGCACCGAATCTTTTGTTGAATTCTGACTGAGGTGTGGATGTGTGCGAGTATGTGTGTGTGTTACTGTTGTCATCATTCCCAAAATGACTGCAGGACTGTAAATGATGCACTGGCTCAATTTGAGTGCCACTGTACTGTGGGACGACTCAACTGACAAGACTTCCTGCTTTGCTGCCTGGGTAATGAGTCATTCCAGCCCTGGAGAAAAACAATCTGGTATTTTTAAACTGCATCCTTCAGCTGTTCTTTTCTCCCCGGAGCTCCAGCTTGTAAGCTCTTGGTGGCTTGTAATATGAAAGCCATTTCTACACCTAGTGCTAATGTGCTTTATATGTGTGAATAATATAAATGCATTACAGAGCTTTTAATGGTACTCTCTGGCCATCCATGCTTCACTGATTTATACTTAATGCTCTGTACAAGGCAACAAAATATCCTATATAAATTAGCTCAACCAGTAGTCTGCTGCTGTTAGCGCCTTTTCAGGTTATAAAACTGATGTGTTATGAATTGTAAAAAAGGAAGAAATTGCTGTTCAGCTTGGTCATTAGAATAAATCCCTGCCACTTCCCTCTAGCAACAACACAAGAGTTTCTATGGGAAGACATTTGGACCGAAATTACACAAATACCCGCAGGGAAATATTTTATTTCAATGTAACAACAAAAAGACCAAAAAGCCAAGAAAGTTAACCACAGCTAAAGCCGTACTAGTACTCTGAGAACTTGAAAGGGTAACGTAAACAGCTGAAACACTGAGTGCCTTTAAATCTCACATTAAAATCCTCCTGTTTAGAGTTGCTTATTACTAAATTGTGGATTTTAATGACTTAGGTTTGAGAATCCTTGTATGATATTGCTCTGCTAAAACTCCGAGGTTTGAGCCTCATGTTGATCGATGTCTTTAAATGTTTTAATTTTTACTTTTACTTTTAATAATGTTTTTATCTTTTTTAATCTTTTTCAAAATCTCTGTCTCTTTCTGCTTTTATTTTTATTTTAAATTTTGTAAAGCACTTTGAAATGCCTTGCTGCTGAAATGTGCTATACAAATAAAATTTGATTGATTGATAACATACACGGATGGACCTTCAAATCCAGGTCAAAAATACGCCTTTTATTTACTATGACAGTAAATATATTACTAAAACATAGTAATATAACATACTATGCTATATTACTATAACATAGCATGTAGTAATATAGTGCTCATAACACCATGTTACTATACATAGCGACATCTTGTCTGCAGTTGATGCTTCGTGGTGTGACACAGATTATTTTAAGACCTGTTATGTAACAGAAATGCAAATACTATTTAATTCCAAGCAATATTACTATCAGATATTCATATTGGCCCAAATCACTACACTTTAATATCTTAAGACATTAGATACTACTTGTTAAATAAAAAAATGTTGAGTTTAAATGGAAACTGAGAAAACAGGTTATTACCATTATTCTCACATCCTTGTCGATGTAAGCTGGCACCTTTAACATGCTGCTTGGCATATAGACATAGAAAACGTTAAGTCTTTTAACTTAATCCGCTTTTCTAAACAACCTCCCATGACTCTTTGTTACATATACAGCAGGAGGTGCTCTTGTGTTCTTGTGAAGGATTTGTATTAGCTACTGGCTTTTACACATGCCTCTTCACATTATGCCTAAATGTTTGTGCACTACATAACTCACAGGCCTGATGAAAGACAAAAAAGAGACGGCGGCTGGATGAAATCCCTCCTGATCCTTTCTCAAACGAAAACCTTTACAGTCTTCTCTCCATCTGTTCAGATTCTGCTTAGAGAGGCTCTCACTTTCTGCCAGATCACCTTAGCAGCCATCACCTAAGGGCAGGGATTTCAATCATTGTGCTGAGCTCGTATCTCTGTCTCCTGCACCACATCTCTTCTTTTATTCCCAACGCGGCCAACTGCCTCTACTATGCTAATTTACGAGTGCACACCAATGCGAGCACACACATTTCAGAGCTCTCTGACAGACTCTATTATCAACTGTAAAATAAAGGTTAGCATGATTTGAATCTGCAGCACCAAAGACAATGCGTTCGCTCTATTGTGAGGAAAATCCGCTGAAGAAAAGTTCATAAGAGAACAAGGCGTGTTTGTAAACATGCTTCACAGCGAGGAAAATAGCTCAGAGTCATAGAAAACAGACAGCAGAGAGAGCTGCTGGAAGTTCACAGGTATGCGAGTGCATTTCCACAGGGCATCAAAAAATATAGCAGCTGTGAAAAGACTCCAGTGCTTAACAATAGATTATGTTTGCGTTCCCATTTCTTGCTGTCTGCATCTATGGTAAACCGCCTACGGAAAAGAGGAGTAAACAAGAATAGTGAAGCTTTGCATCTGCTCTGAGCAACAAATCTTCCTCCCACAGATTATCATTAGCCTCACTAGCCACCAATATGAGACAAGAACCTCATGCTGGAACTAATCCAACACATGAAGAAGAATAACAAATCGCATCTTGCTTTAATTAGCCTTTTTTTTTGTAAAATACCTCACAGAATACCTTTGAGAATCCTCACAGTCGCCACACAGCTGTAAATGAACCCTTAAAAACATGACACTCCACACTTGCACAGCTTCCTCATGAGTATGGACCTTCATTTATGATTAATAGCATTATTGCTTGGGCTAAGATAAGAGCTCAATTAGCTGTGTGGGCAAGGACCTTGACTCTATCTCCAATGACTAATCCCATGGCTTTTGTTATGATTATCTTGAGCAGAGTTTTAATCTTGATTTCTGAGTGGCTGACATTGGCCAAAACACAAGCTGGCCATTAGCACTTAAAAAATGCACTCCTGCTGCAGGAGATATGAATCTGCACTGCATAATAGGGGTGATATAAATTGTAGATTACTCAACAAACAAGTCTGTGGCACTCGCGTGTTTTGGTTCTATCAGTGGCAATGTTCATTGGCAGTAAATTGCATTAAGTCATCAGACTAAAATGAATCCGTCCACCTTGTTAATATTCTGCCAAGAGGTGTCTCCAGAGAAGGAGCCTTCACAGAAACCCCGGCCATCCTGCTGGGCGTGGCTGGGAGTCTGTGTGGGTCCAGGATGCCAACAAATGTAATTTTAACTAAAGCAGGAATGCCCACAGTGAGCTGAAATTTTTAAAAATAAATCACAACTTATAAAATATGAAGTATTCTTAAAGATAGCTCCTGAGGATTGGTCAGTTGTCTGTTGGGAAAAGCTCAATTTTAATCTGGAAAGAAAACTATCATGCAGAATTAATGTGCAAAAGTAGTGTTCAAGATATATATTTTTCAATCTATAAAACAGTGGTCCCCAAACTACGGCCCGCGGGCCGGATCCGGCCCGCCTCCACATTGGGTCCGGCCCCCTGAACAATACCAGAGAGCATTCAGAGTTTTTTTCATTTACCCTATTTTCTGGACTACAAGCCGTTTATATGTGGATTTTTCTTCAACCACCAGGGGGCTCCACTAGGCGAGTCCCACATTACAAGCCTGCTCTGCATAACATGCAGCGACGGGGTGGAATGAAGCTTCAAGCTGCGCCACATAGCTGTGTGTGGCAACACAGCTCAGGTGTCATTGTCTCTCATCAATTCCAGATGGAACCGTCTCGTTGCAGAGAAACAAGCTCAGGGCTCCCGTTAGTCGTTATTGTGAGTTAAAATTTTCATGAAAGTAAAATGTTTGATTTTGTGGCGCTTCTGTATCTTATTTCAATGGCATATATAAACGTTACCATAACGACCAGGATCAGAGCGCTTGGTTAAATGGTCGAGAGGAGATGAGCTTGTGAGTCTTAAGTCTGGTTAAGATGGAAAGATTAAAGAATTGTCAGCCAATTCTCCAAATCTCTGAGACCACAGAGCTGATAGAAGATCGGTTGGTGTTCAGCCACAAGGCAGGAACCGATTCCAGTCATGAACATCCCGATTCCAGAGGATAATCCAGTAAAACCTCCAACATAGCGGGAATTTAGAATAACCAAACACGGATGACGATGTAGAAGTGATAGTTTGTGGAGTCATTTTAAGAGATAAAAGACGTAACAAAAAGAAAAGGCGGTGGATGAAAGATGACGGGAGCAGCCGCTTATTTGCTGCACTATGATTTGGAGGTGACTTTTTTTCATAGTTAACATTTTTAACTGAATAAACATAATAATGACATTTAGATTTAATAATAACATTTCCACCTATCATCTCCGATATCCACTGGACTCTCAATTGCACGATATGTCAGCTGTTTGGGATTTCCCTCTGTTCTTACGTCACCGCCCTTTCTGATTGGCTACCTGTCACATTCAACAGGTCGTTTTCTCGTTCCCAGTCAGGAAAACCCCATAGGCTGAGATAAAAGGGCCAAGACAACCCAAATAGAGCATATTTTCTGAAGCCTTATTTGACTGTTCATCCCCTCTTGTCCCCCCATCCCCCGGACCGCAACAAAATGTCCAAGTCTTGACCGGTCCGCTGTAACAAAACGGCTGGGAACCACTGATTTAGCACATGCTAGTAGCAACACGAAGGATCAGCACTTTTACTGTTACCGTTCGGAAACTACCGTAATCAGTTCTGTTAAATCTAATCTCGGCATCTTTTTCTTTTTCAACCATAATAAATGTGATATCCATTTGACCTGTTATGACTCAAATGTTGGCTGCCCGCCCCCCTCTGCTGCTGCTGCATCGTTTTGGAAAACCTGGAGCGGCAGAGACATCTGAGGTTTATATGTGTGTTTACTGGTTTAAAAAAAAACAGAAAAACTTTGGGGTTGTGGCTTATAGTCCAGTGCAGCTCATAGTTGGGAAAATACGGACTATAATCCTTCCTGGATGTTTTCTGTGAAGAACCCAGAGAGGATTATTTGATTGTGCTTTCTGGAAAATAATATATTTTTACATTTAGGCACTCCTGCAATTGTCACACTTTTTCTGTTAAAAACTGACTCCGGCCCCCGACCAGAGAAGGGAAACGTTATATGGCCCTCACAGGAAAAAGTTTGGGGACCATTGCTATAAAGAGTTCCACACAGTTTGGGAAAGTATATGATTAGAACTAAACATTTCCATTTCAACTCTTTAGATGTTTCCCTATCCATCTGTCCTTGCATCCATTCATTAAGTTTTCTGTCTTACTTTCTTTTCTTCTTTTTCACAGGTATGGCAGAAATACCTTCTGTAGATTTATAGTGAATAGAACAAATTGCTTAAAATTTGTTTTAGAAAAATAGTCTTTGAACTAACTGACACATTTACTAAACGGTATTTTTAGTGTATAAATTAAACCTACATTTACAATCATTCCTACAGAAATCTCATGCTTAAGTGACAGACCTTTTCAGACTTAACTTTCCATAGTTCTCAATTCTATACGTCTAATCTGAATTTTAAAATGGTAAAGTTTGTCATGTTTTAGCAGATATTTCATGCTTTATTCAGACAGAGAGAATAAAAGCAGGAAGGGGTCTGGGAATAGAATGGGGGATGCTAGGATAAAAGAAGGAGCCCCAGGAAGAAAAGGAGGACAGGAGCTAAGCTCGGCATACTCTACACAATATTTTCAGTTGTTGTGTTGTTCAAGGCGTGACACAAAATACAAAAGTTAAATCAACACTGAACATGAGGTTCTCATTCCTCCTGACCATCATGTGGTTTGGGGGGGGGACTCTGCACATTCTGGAAAATACTGAAAACAAACCCAATGCCTCTTAAGACTGTGAATCAGAAATAATTTATAAATTTGGATGTTTTTCCTCTGAATTTTTATTTATTTATTGTTTTACATGAAATATGTTTAAGAACTCTATAAGTACACTTATGATAAACATCACCAAAAAATGTCCACAGAGGATTACTCTGTCTGTGGAGCAAAAAGCAGTCACTTATATTGGTATATAGTCACATGTAGATGCATTAGCAGAAGCGATTTCTGCAGTACAAAGCCCATCCTGTATGATGCTGCACTTTGAATCACTCACCCTCTGCAGGGGGAAACGCAGCGCACCATCTGTTCTTCAATCCCTACCAACAAACAACGAACACACCGACACAGCAGACACAGGCGGCCACTATTCCTACACTAGCAAGAATTGTGGGAAGCAAGGCGGCTGCTGCATGAAACACGAGTAAGCTAAATATGGGATGAAAGCTCTCATCAACTGCTGGGATTTGATCAGGAGGTCGGGGATGAGACTGCACGGAGATAAATGATGCAAATTGAGTCAGACACTGCAAAGGAGACACCTGCAAGAAGTGGGACTCTATCTAGAGAGGTTGGAAGAGCCGGAACCCATGGGGTGAGGCAGAACACGAGAGGGAAAGAGAAAGTTGAAGGATGTAGACAGCATTTAACAAGGAAATGGCCAAGGGAAGACTGGTGCATTTAAAGAGATGACCTGCCAAAACACAGACATTACAGTATGTGCAAGCAGGGGAAAAGATCTGGAGATGAAATTTATTTTTATTCTAAACCACCAGAGATGTAATTAAGCCACCAATCAGAACATTAGAAACTCTTAAACATCAATTTTTAGGAATAAAACTTATGAAGTCGGCTCATCACATAAAACGTGAGAATTCACACCCTGCAGCAAGCATATAGCCCAGTGATGGTGCAAACAAAACAAAAAGAAGTGTTAGGAGAGAAAAAGAAGAAAAGGAAAACACTATAAGACACCATGGAACATGTGAGACAGGGTTAAGCTTGCCCCCTAGTGTTCATTCCTTTTTCCTAACAAGACAATACAGTGCATGCCAGTAATTATGAGAAGGTGAGAACAACAGGTTATGGTAGATAGATAGATAGATAGATAGATAGATAGATAGATAGATAGATAGACAGACAGACAGACAGACAGACAGACAGACANAGATAGATAGATAGATAGATAGATAGATAGATAGATAGATAGATAGATAGATAGATAGATAGATAGATAGATAGATACTATATGTCAATAAATTTGAAGTTCTACACCAAATGTGTACTTTTATTCAGGACTACATTCAGTTCTATAATAGAGATTTATACTTTGAAAGAAAATGATACAATCCACAAACAAGAATTTCTTCAACTCAGCTTTTAAAATCCTCCATTATGTTCTGCTAGTGTGATTAAATATTGTGTGAAGATTTACCATTGAAGGGCTAAGTGAGAACAGCAAAACAAACACAAAGCTTTCAAGTTGAACTTATTTTTTTACTCCCTATTTAACCCAGAAAAGGATTATTTTAGTTTATTAGTAATATTAGGAACTGTGGAGTACGACCTATGGAAATAATATACAGTTGTTTAATGACAAAGAAAATGAAAAGATATGGTGCAAAATTAATGTGACTCAGCTGCATGAGGGATAAAGTTTAATGGACCAGCAATCTCGTTAAGAAACCCTGAAGTTTAATTGAACAAACACCAGCATTATATGCATGGTATATCATCCTGTCATCATAAACTTGGATCGGCGAGTGCAGAGAAATATCTGCAGTGCTTTTTCATTTGTGCAATCGTCTGCAGGTGTTTTAAAAGCTCATAATTTATAACAAGTAATTTCTGTCCTTACACAGGGCACAATGTCACTTCCATTTAATTGCAAGTTATTTTTCAATTAAGCTGAATAGTTTAAAATAATGATCACAAATTAAAACTCTTCATCTATTTATTTAGACATATAAATATGTCTAAATAAATAAAAATCTTAAAAAGCTGACTTTTAGAAACATGAACACAGCTATTAGGGTTAGAGCGTCAAATGTTAACACGATAAGACAATCAGCCTTGAACATGTGAAGTAACAAAAGTCCATTCATCAGTTGTTATTATGTAATGGCTACCATGAAAGCCTTTGTAACCCCACCCACCACTGTTTTGTAAATTAATTTTCTTATTTTTAAGGAATCAGAGTTTCAAAGTCTTAAAAATAGCTTCAGTTATTCTTATCCATCCATCCAAGCATCCTTCCTCCTTGCAAGAATGTAGGTCAGCTGATGATCTTCAGTGGTAGAGCACACCCAGGTCAGGTCAGAGAGCCATGCATGTACAAATTCACAACCAAAACCAATTTCGAATGCATGTTTTTCAATAGTCCAAGTACCCAGTAAGAACCCATACACCCACTGGGAGAAGAGAGTCAAACCCAGAACGGGGCAACAGTGATGCAAGCCCCCAAATATTTGGACATAATCCGAAGTCTTTGAGTTTAAGAAAAATACCCACACCACATAGGACAATCTTTGAGAATTGCATTTTTTGAATAATACACCAAAAAGCTGACACAACATCCAACAGACGCACAATTTCTAATAGATAAATGTCAACTATGCAAGTTGAGTTTTTTGGTAAAAATTCTTTGACAACTGCTTTTGTTTGTGAAAAACAATTTCCCACTGTTATTTGCAGTTTTGGTGTTTTGTGTCTGAAGTTTTCCTGGTACAAAAAGAAAACAAAACAGTCTTGTATGGCACATTTCATTCCAGTCATAAAGTTCATTTGCACTGGGGACATTTTGTGCTAGCTTTGACAGCCAATGAATTTATTTTCAAAAATCTAATTATATTGTACTGTAAGGAAATAGTTATGTGACTCCAAAACTTAACACCTACCAGGAGGAGGTGGTTCATAAATATTTTGTTTTTATCATAGGTCATACATTTTCATATCTCTTAAGAGCTAATAAATGTTAAAAGAACAATAAGCATTTTTCTTATGTTTATTAAAATCAAAAGTCTTAAGAGATATATGAAAACTAGAAATGAAGAATATGACATAGGGGCTACAAACTGACAAACGATGATATGGAGGTAAGATAACTATTGAGTTGGGTTGATGCCTATGTCCAGTGGTCATTGGGCGACAGGTGGGGTACAACCTGGACAGGTCACCAGTTCATTACAGGGCATCACAGAAACACATGCGACAAACAACCATTGACTCATTTAGAGCTAGAGTGTAATGAAGAGAGCATATAGAATACCCACGTGAAATGCTCATATACATGGGGAGAACATGCAGATAGAAAGAGCTCAAATCAAAATTCAAACTCAGGACCTTCTTGCTGCAAGGCAACAGTACCAACTGTTAAACTGTGCAGACTTTTAAAAAAATGAGTCTTTAATATAAACAGACACCTGTAGCACTGAAAAATTGACTATTTTGAAGCAAGACATGAAGAACGACTTCATAAGACTAATATATTTACCGTACCTCAGCCCTCTCATGTTTGACATTTTTTATGTTTATTATGATTAACAAGGTATATACAGTCAATATATGCCACTTCATGACGTGTTATTTGATCTGTGTTGCTTCCCTCAAATGGACAAAATGCTTGTCTTAGTCGTGGTACTTTTACACAACCATAAAACATATTTGCTTCAAACTGAAGCTTTCCATTATGCGGCTTTTTACAATGTTGGCTGTTGTGTCTTACACTAAAGAGCTTGTTCGCTACAGGAGATAGCTGGTTTACACAGAGCAGGACAGGAGCGTCGTGACCTACGGTGTAGCATAGTCTGTAGATCACAAGGATATTATATAGGCAAGATAAGCAACTGCCCATTAGAATTGGAGAGACCCACTAAGTTGGGTTACACAAATTTCTCTCTACTGCTTGCCTTCTGATGCAGGCGCGGATAAAAATGCAAAGCCTTCACTTTATTGGGAAGAGAAACAGGCTCATGGACTACTAGTTTGTCATGTTTTTTCCCCCTTAAACTGAGGCACAAAGAAGGGATAAGCGAGCCACAGCAGGACATCCACTTGAATACTTAAATGCACCACTTAAATGGTACAGGCCTGATGGTACAGACTTGTACCATCAGGTCAAAATATGTCCCTTGTGTAACCACACACATAGAACAGGGAAGTGTTTTCAGCGCAATCAGGCCTGTTTGCACTGAAAACACTTCCCTGTTCTATGTGTGTGGTTACACAAGGGACATATTATTTTTTGAGAAGCTTTCAGGATTGATGACTACTAGTGAGCCAGTTGAAATGTTGCAAGCAGAATAAACCCAATAGTGAAAAGACAATCAAAATATCACTGGATAATTGTCACCTTTACAAATGTCATTTATCCAAAAGGCTTTTCTGTCAATAAGACTCTCCACTTAGAAATGAACAGTTGGTTTCTGGCATGTCAGGACTAATATCCCAGTGGGAGAACTTATCTGATGGGATCTTACATTTAAATTGACATTTTAAAGATCAGACTTGGGGGCACCATTTGGAGTCTATTCCCTAAAGAATCGTAGACGTTCTTGGGAGCATTGCGACTTGACACGCTCCCCCAAATAAATTCCATAAAATATCTGCTCATCAGGAGATTCTATCAGAGAGACAAGATCACATCAATCATGTGGACTCCAGTTCTGTGGCTCAGAAAAAGTAGGGATCATGGATGGACTGTGCTTTAAATAGACACCAAATGCGAAGAATACAGACCATTTTTTTTACTTAGGTCAAGTATTCTCAAGTTGCTCATGAGCTTTTGCACTGATGTCAAGAATAAATTCATACCTGACGTGCATATTAGTGTAAATTGCATTTATAGTTGAATTCTTCACTGACACACAACATAAAAATTTTGTTTACATTTAGTTCTGCAGTTAGACTCTTTTTATTCCTTTTTAGCTTTAACTCTGAGTTTTCATGTTGATTAAAATATGAAATTGAACAGTAACAGGCTAAATATTGATTGCAGCATGTGACTAAACATACATGATAGCTGTTAGCTGATGGAAATTCTGTGATTTATCTTAGAGGAAATAATCTTAAATAAAGAACATTTACCATTTACTTCAAGTGCTTTGTAATAGAGGATTTGGTTATGCTCATTTTTAATTGCAGTCTAGATATAGAGGGAAGAAATCAAAAGCAGCTTGGAGGGAGTTCTGCTAAATAACCGGGCCACCTGTCGTTTTGCACCGCTGTACATTGAATAAAGTAAAACAACACATTCTTTCACGAGCCTCTAAAAGTCTCTAAAAGCTCCACAAAAAGTCACTAAATTTGCTGTTCACTGCGATTTTATAAAAAGAGCCGAGCCATAACTGAGGTCTGAAATTATGGCAACAAAGTCGCTAAGTAATTTTGTTGGAAGATAACGCTGCTCAGGTAACGTTACCACTTTAAGTTGGTAATGTAGTATCTTCACTCAGTACAATAGTTGAAGACTGAATGAACTCTAGTTGGCTGAGACTGCTCACTAAAGATCCTAACTGTTTGGTGTTCTGGCCTCCAAATATAACTTAGATCTGATGGTTTACTGATATTTGCAATATATACTATATATATATATATATATATATATATATATATATATATATATATATCTGTGTTGAGGTGTGTGTTTG
>CAEGAF010030425.1:0-21365 GCA_903067075.1 Micropoecilia bifurca | reverse complement strand
TGCTGCTACTGCACAGTAATTTCCCGGCTGGGATGAATAAAGTACTTCTATTCTATTCTATTCTATTCTATTCTATTCTATTCTATTCTATTCTAAACATTTGACTACTTGAATAATTCTTAACAATTGATAACCAAAACTTCAACACAGATGTCGAACTTCATTCAACTAAAGGTTTACAAAGCAACCAAGTAAATCAGTGCTTTAGAATTTTTCAGGACAAATGAATTTAAGGGAAGTTAAGTGCACTAACATTTTTCAAAGTTAGCAAAACACTATGGCTAAACAGACACCAATCAACCATCAAATAAAGGCCTCTAGAGCCAATAAAACCTTTATAAAAGTTTGTTTATCCAGAAAGCTTAGTTAATAACCTTCATGCCCCACATTGAGAACACCGTATCTTCATGATCAAAGTTTAATATGAAACCTCCTTAAATGACTCCAGCTCATCCATTGCTTCTTGTTATCCTTTCTGATCTCCTCACATTGTTCCTGTTTCTTGTGTATGACACATTTTGTGTATTTACTGTTGAAACTTCAATAAGTTTAATGTCATTACTAACACAAACACACACACACGCACACGCACACGCGCACACACACACACACACACACACACACACACACACACACACACACACACACACACACACACACACACACACACACACGTACACAAAGCCAATCCCTTCCTGGGCTGGGAGTGGCGCACAGTGGTCCGGCCGTTATCTCTAATTAGGAAGTTGACTGAGGCATGAAGATTAACCGGAGAGAGTCCAACGTGGTCAGCATTCACGATCACTCAAAGTATCCTGGGAAAAAGAAAGTTATCAAAAGCAATGGGAGGATGAAGACAAGGCTGATTTTGACTCTGTATTTGCACTTTTGTAACTGTACTCGATACTTTCTGGAGAAAGTATCGAAGGCAAAAACTTCAGGCCTCATTTTGGAATTAACCTTAACTCCAAAATGCAATTAAAAGACCCAAGGGGAAGTATCAAACCAAGCCCAGAGGGGTCAATAACTGCTGCTTCTCATCAGCTTGGAAAAAGTGCAAATAAGGACCTGCCAAGAAAGGGTTGAATACATCTAATGTTCAGGTTTTCTGAAGATTTTTCTGAGTTTCCCTTTTGACTTTGGCTTATTGTTTTGACTGGATACAGAACCAATTAAGTTCTGTTCCAAACCTTAATTGGTTCAAATCTTGCTTAAATAACAGGGGCTTCTTTGAGTCAATTAATAACTTGGAACAGGCAGAAATCACATGTGGGGTACCCCATAGTTCAATCCTGGGTCCCTTCTTGTTCTAGTTCTACTGCTGCAGCATGGCTTTAGATGGCAATTTTTTTGGGGGGGTTCGGGGGGCATGTTGCATGTTGTTTATGTATGTAAACAACATGCAACGTATGCTGCAAATGAAGAAGCTTCACGTCTAATGCTGGGTTTGTTGGCAGCTCTGTGCTGTTTGATCCAGGCTGAATGTTTAAATGAATAACATGGTGGATCTCTCCGCAGGGCCGCCCGCTGTTCCTGCAGTCGTCCAGAAACGTCTCGGTCAACATTGTGAACAGCAACAACCAGCTGCTCACGCAGCTTGTCACAGGTAGGACTCAGCAGGAGCCACAGCCACTGCTGTCATGGAGCTCATTGATGATTCTTTCATGTGTTGTTTAGAGGCCAGATAACATCTAGATCAGCAATATATACACCAAACCCGATCTGTCCATCTCACCTCTCTTCACAGTAATAACAGTAAATCATTTGCTCCCATATTGCACACAGAAATTTTGATTTCTGAAAATGGAGCATTTAATTGGGTCCTTTGAAGAAAAGCTTTATTCTTCTAAGATTTACTGGAAATTCTGTATTTTTTTGTTTGTTTGTTTTGATCATGTTATTCCACCTAAGCAAGATTTTTTGTACTCAGACAATGGATGTATTTACCACTTTTAAAACCTATTTTTAAATTATACAAGTATTTTGCTTATACAAGCAATACACCATCCTTTCTTCTATCTACTGGACTGACAGTAAGTTGTTGTTGTGGTATTTTTCAGTGACCATAGGTGGTCAAAAATAATTTGTGGCCTTTGGGATTATTTTCTGTGGCCCCTGACTGCAATCCATTGGGATTGCAACTGTGTATATCTGCATGCCAACATGGTTGATTAATCCAGATGGACGCAAAATGTTTTATGGCAGGATTTTACTTGACAATTTTAAATCTTTTTATAATAGAAAATATTAATCTAAGCCCAAATTATTAACCACATTTTACACCCAAATCCCGATCGGGTTGCTAATCGGAGATATATTTTGTTACAAAGAACATGGAAAATAACCCCGCCCCCAAAACGTTCGGTAACTGGTTGCTTGTCTAAACAAGCGTGTTCCAAGTCTGTCATGATTTTACGGATCCCTTTACTTCAAAAGACAGACTACTGTATTTCAGTAATGTACTGCATGCTTAGGTTGTTGTTGAGCAGGCAAAACAAAACCATTTTTGTAGATTTAATGAAGAAAAATTCTTTTGTTTCTGGAAAATGCCTTAAACAATACTGAATGAGTTTAAAATATATGGACCCTATTTGGTATCTTAAGCTAAACGTTTAACGTTCAAAGAACAAAAAAAAATCCTCTGATTAACTTAATGTCAGTCAGTCAGTAGTAGTAGTTTTTGGGGAGTTCATATTTTCACTTGGCATCTTTACTTTTATTGCCTTATGACTCTCATAAGACCCAGGCCCTATTGATGCTACCTAAAGAGTTGAGCCATCATTATAAATTACAAAATCAGATGAACATCAACCAAATAAATATAAATGACATTTTCAATTGATGGTTTTATTTACAAACCTGACTCAGTGCAGAAATAATCACCCCCTTAAACATAATTAATTGTGCTACTCTTAGTGGCAACAACTCCTGTCAAGGATTTGCAATAAATGTCATTGAGTCTCTTACATCACTTTGGAAGGAGTCTGGCCCACTTGACCTTCTCAAATTCAGCCTCATTTGAGGATTTTCAACCTACTTGAGGTCACTTCTAAAATTGGTTGATTGCAAAATTGCCATTTTAAAGAGTTTCACATCTTCCAAGCCAATTCAACCAGGAGTAAGAGCAGTTTTGTGATGTAGATGTGTTATTCTGGGTATTATTAGCTCATCATTTCCAGTTCATTTAAATCCTGTTAATCCTCAGAAATATGCCCTTCATGAGCTTTGCCTACGTTTCTTTTCTTGTACCATAATCCCAGTCTCTCCTTTACTTTCTGCACCTGTCACAACCCAAAGGAGATGATGGCGTTGAATGAATGGTGCTCACTCTGTGTGAACAAGCCCAGGAAGTGTCTTTCACATTAGAAAAGGGTGCTGACATTTGGCTTCTGGCTCTGAGAGAGACTCACAGAGTTAGATGACTAAGCTGTGTTCATGTTATGAGGAGGAACTTGGAATCATCCTGGAGAATGACACAATGAATTGCTCTTCTGTCAATCAGTCACACTGGAAGGCGAGTGTTTTCTGCCGCTAGGTTACACAAAGCAATTAAGGTCAGACACATTCGCCTGTGTTGTTTTGTTGGTCATGACACCATTCAGGTTTGTTTGCTTGCACCAGAGGTCTTTTTTCTCAAATTTGCTGAAGCTTTGTCTTGACACGTCTTTAGGTATGTTATTATACATTTTAGCGGAATATCATTAAATCAGAATATTCTGTCTGCAATGTCCGATTATGTTATAATATCAAGTTATTACCATTTAAAGAGTTGGAGGAAAGTGGGTAAGTCTACATTCAGATGGTAGGGGGTCTCATTGGACGCAACTTAGCCAATGTTTTTCTTTTTTCTTTACTCATCTGTCAGTGAAATTTAAAGCAGTCATTGCCATGGCTAATGGCCTATGAGAGCATCCCATTTGGGCTGTGAGTTAATAAGTAGATAATACATCATCTGATTTAAGAGTGATAACGGAGTTCAAGCCCAGCTCAGAGAAATATTCTGACAGCAAATCAGAGCAGTGAGGAGAGATGAACGGTGAGGCCATATGGATTCTTGGTTCTTAATTGTTGAAACTTGTTGAGTTAAATGAAAATCATCTTCAAAATGGTTTAATGGCTATATTTTAAACATTTTTGAAACATAAAAATTGTTTAATGTCTCAGCATAAAACCATTTTTACATATGGTTTTATGTTAAAACACAAACCATATAATTGGCTCTATATAGAATGCTATTACTTTGTTAATTTTACAGTATCAACTGTCTTATAAACTAGTAGTGCTGCTTAGCAAATCTTGGCAGCTTGGCACTGATTAGCACCATTTAGCTTAGCATTAGTAAACCTAGCAGTGGTTTTCAACAACTGAAGGCTTGTATAATTTTTGCAGCAGTTAACTAGCTGGAGAGTAATGTTCTTCAATCAATCTTTCAGATTAGAACCAATTAGCCCCATCATACCGTTGACCAGCACAGTTCGCTACAGTGATTGGCAATAATTGTAAACTAAGACTTATGCTTCTTTATTTCCATTACACAAAGACTCAGCAGTAAATTTGGCAACAAATAGTTGTTGCTTGGCTACCAGAGTAGATAGAAAAAAGTACTGAATCCCTGTAAGTGTAATTATAAATACATATAGAAATGTAATATAGTTACTGGTGCCGGAAAGAAAAAAAATACCCTAGCAGTTATTAGCAGTGTTGTCAAGCCTCTGCTGTTTATTACAACAGACCTTTAAACTTTTTTTCCCCAGTAAATTGATGAGAAACTATTTTTTTAGTAAAGTCACAGTAAAAAAAAAATCCAGTTAAATAAACATAGAGCAATGACATTATTAGGTCTGTATTCTGTTGCTAAGCATTAATTTTCTTCAACTGCACTTAAGAAGAAAAATATTTTCCGTGCATTAAGAGGGGCCTGATGAAGTACTTGATATGATGCTTAAGTATTTATGTTTCAAGGAGAACCAGCTCTTATGATACTGCCAGGATAAGTAAACATACACACAATTTCTATTCTACAATGTAAGGTTCTTGTGGCTCAATATTTGCAAACATTTCCACTAACTGCACAACTGCTCAGCTGAATTTCATCCTGCCCATTTGAACAAACCAACAGCTTCTCTTGGACAATTTCCTCACATGAACGACTCACTTCAGCTCCTTCCGAGCCATTTCTCTTGTATTGAGGTCAAGACTTTGAATTGGCCATTGCTGAACATTAATATTACTCTTATCAAGCCATTTTTTGGCTGAGCAACCTCAACATTTAGTGCCATTGTGTTGCTCTGTAACCCACTTTCTGCTCAATTCATAAACAAATTTACTGAGTCTTTTATTGATGGAGTAATACAAAAAGCATTACTTCATCAAGAATAGACGGCTGTCTTGGCCTAAATGCATAAAGTGAAAAATGAAAATTTAACTGCTGAAGTCACCACAGTTGGAATAATTTGCCAGCAGGACTAAAGCACAGCAGCTGCAGGTTTTAGTAGCAAACTTGGACAATATGAGTTACTGGGATAATATTAGTTATCTCTTGTGATGAATATTATGCTTTAAAATTGATTTGAATTGTCCTTCCATTTCTCTGTGCATCTATAGGTACATTGAAATGTTTTTTGAATATCATGATAAACATTAGAAAGTAAAGTATTTTTATTTTTTTAAGTACTAGTTCTTTAAATAACATATTTTTATAATATATTTTTATAATATTTTTTAACTAATATTAAGAATTTGTTGACAAGCCCCTATGTCTTGTTGAAATGTTAGTTGAAAGTTAATTTTGTCTTGTTTCAAGTGTATCACCATATTTGGACTACAAAGGAGACCTTGGTAAGTTTTTGTGTTTTTCCATAGACTGAAATATTTCAAGCCTGTGTTTCGTCTAATTTTGATGATTGTGGCTTACAGGTAATAAAAACTCAGAGTGCCTCAGAAATTCTGAGATTACTCTCAAAAATTTGAGAAAAAAATGTCAAAATTTCACAGCTCCAAGCAACTTTGTTAGTTTTAAAACAACACAGGTGAGTAAATACAGTAAGCCAGTAAAGCCTGTAGAACACTTCACCATCCCCTTTTTTTATTTCCAGAGGGAACTGATGAAGATTCAGTCCTCCTCTTTGATGTCTTCTCTCTGTTTGTGTTCGCTTTAGGATCCAGCGGATTTAAAGCGCGAGGGAAGATGTTTGAAGTCAAATCCACCTCCGGGAAGCTGCTGTTTTCCGCTGATGAGCAGGAGGTGGTGGTCGGCGCAGACAGACTCCGGGTGATGGGTGAGTGGCCTTCTGAAGCGTCAGTCCAAAAAGATTCTGATTTTTGTCAGCTGGACGAAACATTTTCAAAATGTTGGTTTTAAGGGGCTTTTTGGAGGATGTATCAACCCGAGGTGGATTAAATGCATAGCGAAGCTCGCATTAGCATCATAAGGAGAACGAAGTAAAGGCCTCAGTTCTCATGTTTGAGTTGACAACCTGCAAAGTGCGGATAGAGGAGGATTTTTTTTAAGCTCTTTCTCAGAGGGAGGAAATTTAAGCAGCGATAGCGAGAAGCTCATATTTCCACCAGGACTCTGGGGGAGAGGAGGTGACATGTAGTCCTTTAGACAAACGAGTTTTGCGCTTATGACGGGAGATAAGAAGTGACAGAGCTGTTTTAACTGGACAGCCTCCGAGCGACAGAGACGTGACAAGTGATTTCCTGTGTGAGCGGAGAGAGGTGCAGGGGGAACAGTGAGCAGGCGCAAACAAAGCATCTGCATACAATTAAAGCTGCAACAAAGACGGTTCCGCAGCGTGATGGGAAACGTAATCTGCCCGCAGGAGTTGACAGATTTAATGTTGGCTTTCTCTGTTTCACAGGGCCGTGTCACAAGATTTCAGCATTAAATTAAATGGAAATTATGAAATTTGTTTGACAGCGAGGCTCAGCGTGAGGGTTATTACCAAGCCGCTGCTGAAATTACCATTTTCTGGGTCTGGAGGAAGAGGGGGAAATTTATGCAACCGGGGACCTCGGGAGGTCAGATATTCGACCAGGGAAGCTGAATAGATGATATGCTAAGTGGATGGATTTGCTAAGCAATGAGTTCGCAGCCGGAACAGCCATCCAGTGACTTCACAAAGTCAATGGAGATTTCCAGCAGCAAATTATTCCTTCTAAACTACCTGCATAGTTTATTTCTCTGTAGACATTTAGATGCATCTTCACTGAGCTTTATTAAGCAACCTGTTGCACATCTCACTCCAGGATGGAGTGATTATACAAGTCAAGTTTATTTGTAGCACATTGCAGCAACAAGGCAGTTCAAAGTGCTTTGCGCCATAAAACATAATATAACAACCAATTATGAAGCAGCGATTAACATTATATTTTGCCAAATGTCATTATTGTAATCATCAGGACTATAATTATATAACTGATCATCAAAGGCAGCGCTAAACAGGTGGGTTTTTAGCCTTGATTTAAGTTTTCTGGAAGTTTGTTCCAGATTTGTGGTGCATAGAAGCTGAAAGCTGCTTCTCCATGTTTGGTTCTGATTCTGGAGATGCAGAGCAGAACCAGAACCAGCAGATCTCAGATGTCTGGAAGATTGATACAAGAACAACAGGCATTAGTCTGCCATTGCACAAAGTTAATACAATTGTGTGTGTGTGTGGGGGGGGGGGCTACACAGACAAAAAATTAAAAGTACTATATCTACTAATACTTGAGACGCCAAATAAAATGTCAACAACTGCCTATTTCAATAATTCAAACATCAAATATACCTCAATATGCATTAATTCACACAGTGGAAACAAAACCATGTTAGCACTACCATTAGCTATGCTACGTTAGCTCTGCTATGTTAGTTCTACTGAGTAAATTCTGATTTGTTTTTGTTTTTTTTCTAGACTTTTGTTCATCTTTTTTTTGGTTGACTCATCGTCTGTTTTGACAGCTATTTCCTGTTTCTGGTTGCTAAGTAGCTGGAATGGTTAGTGCCCTTATGTTTTTTAATGGTTATGATGCAACAATGTATCTGTTTTATAACCAGGAGCAGCTGAGTAGCATTTCGGAAGCTCAACTATGATCTATGATCCTCAGAACCCAAAGGAATTAAAAAGGAGGCTTTGTGGATGCAGAGACATTTCATTTTGAGCAAACTTTAAATATTTCGCTAAAAAGAGAACGAAAACTAGGTGTGTTTTCGTCTGCTGGAATCAATCAGGTAATTTTGTCAGATATTGACGTTATGCATGGCTTTAATAACAGAAAGTAGAAGTTGTAAATTAGCTTGGAACACACAGGCAGAAAACCACCTGCACATGGGAGAGTTTTCCATCTCCCATTTAGCACATTAACTTTATCAGAAAAACTAAAAACCACCTCAAGTGAGCATTAAAAAGTTTACATCAACCTTTTCCATTGTGACACTTCAAAAGGGAATAAAAAATATAAACTAGAATGAAAGAACATTGATGAAAGCATAACTACAGTAGCTTTTTCTATGAGAGAATGAACCACACATCTGTAATTCATCTCCCAGGCCTGCCCTGACATTATGTGATGTCGCTGAACAAGAAAAGTGCATTTTTCCTTTTTATCCACCAAAATGTGACTTGGGGTTTGTCTGTTGAAGGGACATGGGACGATGCAGCAGGAGACCGGAGAGAGCGTTAGCAGGAAAAAGTGCAGGGAAGCATGAAAGGAGCAAAAAGGAAAAAGCTGCTCACTCGGATCACGTTAAATGCAGTGGAGCCAGGCTCAGGATAATGTTTTGTTTTTAAAAGATCAACTCTGACTCACACTTTCCCAGTTATGACTGAAATTTTCATTAAATATCTAATGTTTTCATACCTTGTCATATGGCACTAGACTATCTGATCATTTTTGTCAGCACAGAGATCCTTTCTCTTTCCAATATTGCTTTAAATCTGTGGTCTGCTTAATAATGTGGAACATCCTTCTTAAATAGATCTCTGAAATTAATTATAGTGATTCAAAACTCTGTTGCTGCAGCATCTTCAGTAGGTCTTTGGCTTTTGTTCCAATTAACTCAAAAGCATCAGTTAACCTTTCAGAAGTTTCCAGAGCAATTACATCACCTGGACATTTTCAAATTGTTTAAAGAGGCAGGAATCTTTCTGTAAACTCCTGACTTTGAAGACATTCATAAATTAATCTCTAACATGTTCTTTATTTTAGACCCTATACCTCCAGACCCCATTTAGCCACTTTTTAAAATCTTGCTGTAAACATCTTTCAACCAAATGTTCATATTTCCAGTAAAAATAAACTCACAATACAGTGTCGTAGAAAAACTCAAATAGTTTTCAGTTCCAATATTGAATAAATAAGTTGGCATCAAACAGATTATTATTTGTCATGTAATTCCAGCTCTTTATTAGATTGATTTCAAGTTAACTCTATGTTTTACTGGCTGTCTACAGAAGCACTTTTGTTGTTTTCTATATCATTTCAAACAAGTTGTCAGAGGACCTGGCACAGAAACTGTAAATAAGAGAATGAACTGGAATAAATCAGATAACGTGAAGGACATAAAAAACAAGGTTTGTATAAACTTGTTGTAAGGAAATCCTTTAAGTTCACTGTGGAAGGGTTGAGCTTATCATCTCTTGTTTCTTCTGTGATGTTCTTTGTCTTGCACAGCAGGATGTTTTGTGAAGGAGCTTAAATCGCCCGCAGTGAGGATAATTAAATTAAATCAAGTTTATTCATGAAGCACATTTAAAACAACCAGAGAACAAAAACACAAGATAAACTGATTAAAACCATGCAAATTAGATACACCAGACTGTTAATATAATTTAACGACTCTAAATATACAGTGCCACGGAAAGTATTCACACCCTTTATCTATATTATATATTATACTTTACAAAGCGTAAAAATGTTGGCGATATGAGCTTTCATTAGGATCTGATGTTTAATATGAATCTTTACAAATCCAGTGCAAATATTTGCCTTTTAGATTAAGTTATACCCCAGGGTGTAACTTAATCTCTGCATGAATCCAGCTGTTGTCTGAAGGCTGCACAGGTTTATTTGTGAAGATTAGTGAGCAAACAACATGTTGAAGATCAAGGAACAGCAGACAGGTCAGGGATAGATTACAAAATAATATTCCAAACTTTGAACATCTCAAAAATTCAATCATCATTATAAACCTGAAGAAGTAAGGAAGAAAGAAAAGTAAACCAAGCAAAACCTGGACGTTCACCCAAACTGACAAACAAGGAGAGCATCAATCAGACGATGCTTATTCTTTGAACTGAAGACAGTTTGATTGTTGAGCATTTAGTCAAACACAAGTTTAGTTCTTGTGTTAAAGGAAGACAAGAACTAAACTAGGGCTGCTCAAGTTCAGTACTCAAAGGCAATTTTTTTGTGATTCTGTATCTACAAGTTGCATGATAGTATCTCTCCATGACTAGGCTGTTGTATCTAAAAGCAATGTTTGCTATCATTTCCAACATTACTGAAGTATAAAAGTCAATAAAAATTAGACCCAGTATCTCTGACATTCACCTCCATGTAAGCCATTAATCCTACATCTCATCTACATTCATCGCCACCTTTCCAGCCTGACAGAGTCACAGTTCATTACTGTCAGACCCCTCGCTGAAGGGATCCTCCCCGCAGACGGCGGCGCAGATGGGAGACAACAGGACCGGTGGCGTTCTGAGCCAGGTCATGGAAAGGTGCACCGCTTGTTGCAGTATTTATTTCAAAGTCAAAACAGTTCCATAATTCCAAGGCATAATTCCACCATCTCAGGAACTTTTATATCCATAAAGCCCTGCAAGAAAGGAAAACACATTTATCTGTTTGGAGAAACTCAAACTGGCTCAAGGTTTCATTTCTAACTTCATTCTGGATAAGCATTTAGAGGAAACTTATTTTCTGGTTTTCTGAAATATTTTCAGTATCATCCAACCATAATTACAAGAAATGGAGGATTGAAATGTTTGACTCTATGTGTAATGGTCTAAATTTACTTCTTGGAGCGTTTTTGTATAGCAGTGTTTTTGTTTTTCCAAGAGTTACTTTGATACAGTTTAACATTTTCTCACAATAGCTGCACTTCTATTACAAAGGTGCACAAAACGTTGGTGATCTTCTGTTACTGTTTAAAAACCATTCAATAATAGAAACTTAAAATCAGGGGACTAACATTGTTCCTGCAATAAGCATCATTATCCTCCTACCACTTCCTGTTATTTTCTTTGTTTTTTTTGCTAGTAGTAACAACCGGTTGTTGATTATGACTCGTGAGTGTTTCCATTGACTACCTACCATACACTACCTTCCATACAGCTGAAAAACCATCTCACCCCTAGTGCAAAAACCTATTGAAAAACATGACTTTTTTTTTCAAAATTGCTGTTTCCATTAAGCAAATTTATTTTTTGTAATTCCAATTTGCACAATGTTAAGGTCAATAGAAACATGGCTAGTGAATGTCTTATTTTTTTTTTCTTTTTTATTGAGGTCTACATATTTATCTTCTTCTAAGAAGAGGTGGGAATCACCATAGCAACCAGCCTTTCCCAGCAGGATTTTCAGTTAACTTTCAGTTTGGCTCACAGAAGGAAGTAAATATGTTTGATTTAAACCTGCTGACATCAGTAGAGGGTATTATTATGAATTTATCATATCTGATGAATTCCGATATAAAAGCAGCAGCAGAAAAGCTGTCCACTCCTTTATTGTCCTCTTTAACACATGAAAGAACGGAGACATCTAATAAAGCTGTCCCATGTCATTACAGAGCCCATTGTTCCCTTCCCCTCCAATAAAACGTATAATCATCCTCTCCGTATTTCTTTAATTGGCCCAACTGAGGTCATTGGAAATCCATGAGGCTGCTGCTGTCAGTGGCTGCTGGAGCTATTTGCAGTGCAGTCAGATCCACTAACAGACTTCCAGCAGGACGAAGACGCTCGGAACCAACATGTAGAGAGAACAATAAATAATTCCTTAAATATCTTCTCTGGGTTGTTTCTGAGAAGTCTGGCTGGAGACGGTTTGTTTTTAATCTACGCCGTCAACAGTAAGTGTTTCTGTTATAGGCAACGTGGGCAGCTGCCCAGGGCGGCTTCGCGTCTAGGGCGGCATGAGCTTTATTGTTTGGTTTTAGCTGCATAAGGATGACATATTGGGTTTTCAACAAAAAATACTATATTTTTGAAGGTTGAAATTTTTATAAAGCTAAACTACAACATATTTGGGCGTACTGTGCACATACTATGAGCCGCATGTATCGATTGTAGACATTTCTTGTGACAAATTCCTTCATTTCTCACAATCTGAAAGGATATTTGCAATCTTGATGAGTTGGTGGGGACCTAGGCCTCAAAACTATAATTACTCATTTCTATGAATTGGTAATGTAACATGAACTGTGTTAAATAGCCGTTAACTGTAAGAGGTGTTGCTTGGTATCCTATTCTGAATAGTTCACAAATTAGAAATATGAAGGCCCGTTTGTTTTTATTTTATTTGTTAGCTGTTTGCTATGTTAGCATGAAAGCCTCTTAATCACTTCACATTAACTGAGAAAGTTATGTTAGCCTGCTGTAACAATTTCAAATAAGAATGCATCTAGATGACCAATATTTACAAATATCATATATTTCCTTACACTTTTTACACTGTCAATGCAACATTACAACCTTTTTTCTCTGATTGACACCCCATAAACCTGTACTGCAGCACACTTCCATGTTTTTCAAATAAGATATTTAAAGAAATTGTGCCTGTGCTGGCTAATGGAAATTTAAATGATGTCCTGATTGGTTTAAAAAGCATCAGAGGGGGAACCGAACACGCCTCCATGTGTCAAAGCTCAGACCATCATGTCTCACATGATGGTTCAACAACTACCTAATTAAAGGTATGTTTACCTTTTGTTTTTTACCAGAGTTACCTATCTTTTTAACAATGCAAGACATAATTATCAACCTAAAACACTTTATGTATGTAAAGAAATATAATTTTAAACCTTATCTAAATGCATATTTGGTTTTATAGGTGACCTATTATGCTTCCTTACACTGCTTAGGATAGGTCTATGTGCGATACAAAACATACATGTTGATGGGCTTCATGCAGCGAGACAGAGTGAGAACAGTCACGGTGCGCTCTGTGTGCTTGGTCACTTCTTGCTTGTTGCTCCTTGGTCACGGTTCATATTTGAGCATTGTTTACTGTTAGGGCGTTGTCTTAATTTCTATGTTTAATGGTGCAGTCGGTGGTAGTTTCTGACATGGGCAAAGTGGGTAAACGCTAGTGATGGGTAGATGAGGCGTCGTGTATCGTTTCGACACAAAGCAAAACTGTGTCGATATTGTGTCACTCAATACTGACACCTGCTGGACATTAAAAATTCCTACACGTGATTTGATGACTAGTCTGTACAATAAGATTTAAGTCTTTGTATTTTATTGAATATTATATGTTGTATTATGTCACATCTTCAGTTAAATTTAAAATATATTTGATATACAGTCAATAAATAATGTGAACATGTACCATAAAGTGAAAATTTAAGTGAATGTGTTTGGAATGAGGATGCATGGACTCTAAGAAACAGTCCATGCATCCTCATTCCAAATTTTTATTTTAAAAAAAAGTTTTTACAAGATTTTGAAATTTAGACTGTTAGGCTTTGTTCACAAAACTTCTCCCGCTGTAGAAAAAAAAATTAAGTAAACACAACATTTACAGCGAACCCTTGTTTTTCTTAGGGGTTGCGTTCCGAAAATAACCCGTGATAGGCGAAATCCGTGAAGTAGTTACCTTTAGATTTTACAATTATTATACAGCATAATTAAATACTCTACATTGAAACCAAAGAACAAATCCTGTTTTCAGATCCGCTGATGTGCGTTTGCATCAATCGGGCCTTAATGTGATCCGGAGTCATGTGATTAAAGCATCTCATCCAACCTGCCCAGCTGTATCTACAGCAGAGCGATTGATCTCGTCAAGCGAACCTCCGGTCGGGCTGGCATTCAAAGTTTCAGTTTCCGTCTCCTGAGTGTATTAAATACTGTAACTTTATTGGCGCTCGGGTAGAGAAGAAGCGCGAAGACTGTTTTTACCAATCATACGGTCAATCAGGACGCAGAACACTATGAAAAAAAAACTGCATAAAAACAATCTGCGAAGCAGCGATACCGTGAAAGATGAACTGCGTTATAGGGATCACTATAGCCTATATGAAATAATTAATAAAATGCAACCGAGTAATTTGTAAAATGGCTGTATATCTGAGTTTAGTGTATCTGGGACTTCATTCTCATGCCTGGCCTTATAATGCCTCAGCATTGAAAAGGTGAATTCATTTAATTAAGACAGTTTAGTCAAACATATGTGACACTTAACCTGCAGAACATAATATGAAATTAAACTAAGAGTCAATTTCAGCTGAATTTGGATTCAGATAGATAAAGTAACTGACAAGAACTGGATGAAACAACAAAAATGAAAACAAATTTATTTACCAATATAAGATCAAAATGGGGCTGCACAGTGGTAGAGTGGTAGAGCTGTTGCCTTGCTCCAAGAAGGTTCTGGGTTCAATTCCCAGCCCCAGTCTTTCTGCATGGAGTTTGCATGTTCTCCCTGTGCATGCGTGGGTTTTCTCCAGGTACCCTGATTTCCTCCCACAGTCCAAAAACATGACTGTCAGGTTAATTGGTCTGACTAAATTGTCCCTAGGTGTGAGTTTGTGTGTGTGCCTGGTTGTTTGTCTTGTGTGTCTCTGTGTTGCCCTGTGACAGACTGGCGACCCGTCCAGGGTGACCTGCCTCTCGCCCGGAACGCCAGCCGGAGAGGCACCAGAAACCCTCCGGACCCCACAAAGGGACAAGGATGTAAAGAAAATGGATGGATGGATATAAGATCAAAATGGAAACCTTTCCTTTGAAACTGCTCCATAGTTGGCGCTGTTCCGTAAAAGATCAAGAATTTGTTTGGCAAATGCATTTGACAGATTGACAGATTATAAACACAGTTTGGCGCGTTAATGTCATTTCGAAACGGTTTCTGTGTTGTTCACGTGACTTGCTGAAACCAATATGGGCGCTGACACGAGTTTTGGCTTGTGGGGTTGACACATGCACCGACGCATCAGTGTTGCTGGACCCAAAACTAGTAAACGCCCAGGGTGTTATCTATTTGGGTCATCTGGAATAAGGCACAGAGATGGGAGCAAAGCAGAATAAAGAGTTTGAGTTGATAATGATATTGATTAAATTGATTTCATAGAATCACAAATCTAAATCTAAATCTCAGAGTAAACACAAAGAAAAGGCTTTATATGCAGCATTGTTCTTTAAAACGGTACATTACTGAAGTTTTAAAATTAAATAGGTACATTTAATGATATTGTATTAGCCATTAGGTGATACATTCAGCAAAGACTTTTACTTTTAATACTTCAAGTAATTTTAAAAGCCAATACTTTTGTACTTTTACTCTAATAAAAATGTTAATTTATTTTCACTAGAGTTCATTTTTGATTGTTTATTTGTACTTTTTCTTTTGTACATTAAGTACTTCCTCTACCACTGGTACACATTCAAAATGTGCATTTTGCATAGCAAGTCCCCTTTAAATTGTAAAATAAAATAAAAAAAAAAAACACCCTGAACCAGTCACAACCTGTGCATTTTTATTCTGCTACAGTTGCTGCCAAATCTGTTTCCAACGAGTTAAATAAAACTCTGCAGCGCAGCAGAGGTTTTGGAGTCACTGGGTCAGCCGATATTCCCTCAACAAATTTTCCTGCGAGCTGCATCCCGCTCAGTCCGCCTCGAATCAGACTCAACTCCGGAATAAGCGCTGCTCACTGAGGCAGCGCGAGCCTCTGGTTCTCCCCTCAGAGCTTAGAGAGGGAACTGCGGCGCAGCGACTGTACTGATAAATACAGTACAGCTCGGAGCGCAGAGCAGGAGCGGCCAGAGGTGCTTACATTTTACGGGCAGGGAGCAAAGACAAGAGTCGGCTTAGCAGCGAGGATTAGAGTCATGTTAACATCCCAGGTTCACAGGAAAGAAGGCGGGCAGGCAGCTCTCTAGGTAGCAAATAAATATATTTTTTTAATTGTCTGATTAAATGGAGTTTAGTGAGAATGAAAAAAATTATCAACTTTTTTTCTGTTTACAATCGAGTAAATGTTGGAGCACCATGAGAATGCTCCAACATTTTATAAATCCTCGTTTTTTTGGGGGGGGAGGGGGTTGCATTTAGATTTTCTGAACATATTCTCCATCAGACAGAGGTCTGGGCTTTGACTAGACCATTCTAGAACATCTTCCTTGTTTTCTTCAAACCATTTCTGTGTAGTTTTACCTTCACTTTGTTCATATTCTGTAAAGAAAAAAAAATATTCTGAGAAGCATCTTTTGCTATCGGATTATTAATCGACTAATCCAAAAAAAATAAAATTAAATAGATCAAAAAAATCTATCGATCAGCCCTACACTGCAAAAACAGAAAAACCTTACCAAGTGTCAGTTCTACTGGCAGAATATTTAATTTACAACAAAATATTTTTCCCATGTTCTAAGTTAAATAATCTACCAGTGGAACTGGTACTTTTTCATCAATATAATGGAATTATTTACTTGAAACCAGCTCATATAACTGAAAAGTTACTTGTAAGATAGATTTGTCTTAATTCAAATGTAGTAGGACAAAATACTTGGTAAGATTCTGTGTTTTTCTGTATTGATGTTGAGCCAAAAGTTCTGAGCTTTTCATATGTTCATATTGGAATTTTTTTGTTGTTTTTTTTTCACTGCATAAATCTTTGGTTTAAATGATCAAGCTTACATTACAGGATTGTCTTATTGCATTTCAGGCAATAAAATGTTACTTTATTTTAAAAAATGAACTGAATTATTTCCATCTTTTAGTAGATATATATACATAGTATTGCACAAAAACGTTCAAATGGTTTAATGAATGACGGCGTTCCTATTTTTTTTATCCAATTAATCAATTAATCATCAGGATTAATTGTCAATTACTAAAATAATCGTTAGTAGCAGCCCAAGTTTGCAGGATTGTTTTTGGTAATTTGTTTCTCAATAAAAGCCAAATTTTGTTGATTGATCTGAAAAAGCAATAAAAGGGTAAAACATGGAAAGTGGGTAGATATTTTTCATATGTGTGAAATCACAAAGGTTTCAGAAGGAAACTAATTGTGCTGTGAGGAGAAATATGTTTCTGAACCAGGAGTAAACAGAGAAAACCCGTCCCTCCTGGATTCCCTCTGTGTTTGGAGGACTCGTAATTCCCCACCTTCTGTTGTTTTCTAGTCATGGAGAGCGTCTCCATTCTTCTCTTCCTTCATCTCACACCTGCATGGGCTCTTTCCCACTGACACAAAGCAAAACACACATGATGTGTGTAATGGAGACTCGCCAAATTGATCTGGAGGGCCCCAGAAAATAACAGCACTGCCTGATTTTCTTTCCCTTTTTTGTTGTAATTATAATCAAACTCCTTTCATTACCTTCAATTATATGGCTCTGAAGTCTGGCAGAAAATGTATTCAGGCTCCGATAATAGAGCAGGGCAGCCTGCAAGGGGAAGAACTGAGGTGAGAAGGGGGGGTGGTAATTGGAAGAGTGTTTTTACTCCCCCGTATGGTACGTGTTATCAGCCATCCCTGAGCTTTGATGCACTCGCTAAGTAATCACCACTCCACATTACAGAGCTCATTCTCTTTCATGTTCTGCAAAAGCAAATGAAAGATCCTCGTGTGATCACAGAGAGGATTTTGTCCAAATATAAGACTTCTTCGTCTGAGATCAGAGTCGGAACAGAAACCAAAGATCAATAGTTTTTATGCTCAGATGAGAAAACAGAAAGTTATGTATGCAGAACAAACAAGTCGTTTAGTCAGTGTGTCAGGAAGTAAGTATTTATATGTTAGAAACTCTGAATGACTGGTAAAAGTCATTCAGAGTTTTACCAGTCATTCAGAGCTTACCCAAATGAAGTTCTTCTTTGGGTAAGCTGCTGCATGTTTCCACCAATAACCCGCAATATTTAACGCATTTCGTCTATTTTCGAAACATACAACTAATATTTTCCAACTAATGACACTTGAAGGTTCTCCAATGGAAGAATCTATGAATAAGATCACAAAACATGTTCTTTACTTATCCTTAATTTATTTTTCTTATTTGTTCTTTGTTCTGGCATGGTTTTTACTTCCCCTTCTCTTTCCCACATATGACCAAAAAATCTGTATGACCATAGAAAAAGTCAAACAAGCAATAATAAAGAAAAATAAAATATTAATAATGAAAACCAGGAAATATCTACTATCCTAACCCACCGCTTGGTTATGTTCTGTTTTGTATTTGTCTTAATGGCAGCCCTTTTAATGTATACCCCTTTATAAATGTATTTTGTTGTTGCTTGTTCTCTTGTGTAATTGGTTATTTGTTACTTTATAGATCAGTTCCTCTGTTAGTCTATTTTGTACGAAAGAAAAAGTGAATACCCTGTGTTAATACACACAAAAAAGATTGAATTACTGAATTTAACTTTAACTTTCCACTGAGAAGATCTGAACCAATAACTAAAACAAATCAGTTTTAGCCAAGTGCTAGAGGAGAACTGATGAGTTTTAAGGGTATTTTCACACTTCATATTCCGGTAAACTCGGTTCGATTGAGGACCAAAACTGCAACATGTTAAATTTTCAGTTGCTGCAGTCCAATTTCACACTGCACTCTGTTCAAACCAACCAAACCCTTTAAAAAACCTGTTCACACCTCCTCTCTTGTAGTGGCCCTGCACCAAGAACCTCTGAAAGAAATGACACAAAAACTAAGCAAGTGCCTTTTCAGAAAATGTAAACAAAAAAGGAGTGCTGTCAAGTTTGAACTGTTTTAGGATTTCTCTTTTGTTGTTAGCAAAAAGGCCTTGAACTATTTCTACTACTACCGCTAGATACGTGTTTGTTTTTGTTGTATTTACCCAGAACTGTAGTCCACTTCCTGCATTTGGAGTGGTTTCCGGTCCTCTTGGCGTTCACATATGTATTTGAACCGTACCAGAGTTCATTGCAACCAGGCTGAGACCTAGGTTTTTAAGCGGACCAGAGTTTATCTTTTGGTAAACATCAGAGGTTGATTATTCTAACCTCCTTAAACGAACCAGAATATTTAGATCAGTGGTTCTTAACCTGGGTTTGATCGAACCCCAGGGGTTCGATGAGTCGGTCTCAGGGTTCGGCGGAGCCTCTGCCGCGGAGGTAAAGACATACTCGCGTAAAGTCTTGATGACATGCCCCACTTTGCCATCGCTTGCTGCAGAGGATCATGTTACATTGTTTAGCCAATCAGAGCTGCAGAGGAGCTCTGATTGGAGGAGCTCCACTCTCAGCATGGATTTGAACTTGTGTCTTTACCAAATTATGTAGCTTTCTGTGTTCTTCTAAATCTGCTCCTTAGTCGCATCTTTTTTGGGTTGTACTGCCTCTAGTGGCGTGGGGTGGTAACACAACTAATATAATTACATTACTAAATCAGAATGCGGCAGTCTTTATTATTAATTTTTCATTTTATTAAGAATGTAGAGCTAATTAAATAATCAAAACAAGACCTTAAAGTGGTTCCAGTTTCTCTTGATGGCCAACCTGTTGAAACTGTGGCAAATTTTAAATACCTTGGGTCATTCCTGGACAGTCAGTTCAACTGTGCCGAAAACACAGTCTACAACCTTGCTGTATCTGACTATATTTTGAAGAACTGTTCTTCTACCTTTTAAGAAGACTTAGTGATCATGTCTTGATGTCATGTCTTGAATTTGGAGAAAAAAAATCATCACTACAGAAGGGTTCAGTGAACGCACATATGAAACTGGTGGGTTCGGTACCTCAAAAAGGTTAAGAACCACTGATCTAGAAACATGAACTATACAGGACTGGTTTGAATGAATCCTTGATCAACATGTGATGAAAGAAAATCTTAAAATGTGTTCTGTAACTTTTTTATTTAGTCTCAAAACAACTCAGAAGTTTGTAAGCAAGTTTCAGGAGATGAATATTTCAGGTCCTGTTTATGCCTGCTCCTCTCAAATTTAGCATTAAATAAATTTCTCCCTTGCTGTTGATGTGATGTCTCATCGCTGCAGCTACCCGTCCCGCTCAGGACTCCTTAAAAACCCGTCTGAGGACATTCGGGGTTTCAGTTTGCAGATGGATTAAAACAATTCCTTCCTCTTCTACAACCTTGCTGTATAACGTAACACTCCGAAGTGAGAGAGTGAAACTGAAAAAACCCCATTAAATATTAATTTATGCATTCTGGAGGAGAAAGAAAGAGAGGCTTCTTTAAAAGGGTTCAAATTAATTTTTTAGAAGTGTGATTTTATAAACTACTTTAAGGTGCAGAGTGGATATTCTTTAGAACAAAGGATCCAATGTAATTTTTTGGTTAAGTTTTAAGTTTTGTCATTGTAGTTACCTGTAGAGGATATTAGCTATAAATTCAGTTTAATTAATTTACAAAAGTGTGGAAAAATATTTGCCCCCTTATATATTTATTCTGATTTTAGTGTGACTAAATTTTTTGGTTTATCATATTTTTCGGACTAAAGAGCGGACCACACTATAAGCCATACCCAGAAAGTAAAAAAAAAAAAAAAAAAATGGAGACACACATACAGTATATAAGTGGTATCTCCACCGCTCTCGGTTATCCACAAGAAAATGTGCTATTAAGGAAGCAGCCCTGTGTCCCCAACACCAAACTATGGATTCGTTCACGCTGAGCTATGTGCAGCGGCTCTATTCCCCTCCTGTACTGCCAGATCTTTATCCTTCCATTTAAAAGCTGCATCATATGAATTTCTTCATGTGGTTTCCTTGATGAGGGGGTATGAGTTTGAATAAATTTCTCAGTTTCTGCTGCAAGCATATGCTTGTTCTAAATAAAAATTTGCTCTTTGATTTACAATTTTGACATCCAATGATTCACTTCCTGCTAACGAGCCCCCTGGTGGTTGAAGAAAAGTCACACAGAGATATAAGCCGCATGGTTCAAAGCGTGGGGGAAAATTAGCGGCTTATAGTCCGAAAAAATACGGTAGTTTCACTTCCATTTCAATGACCGCATTGCTGCCACAAATAAAGCAAGAAATCACTTAAACTCTCTTAAACCCTTTAACCCTAACCCGTCTAACAGCTTGGCAAAGGCTAAAATATCTAAGTATTTTTGATCTTGTTTTTAGTGCAAATATCTTAATACACATGGATGGATGGATGGATGGATGGATGGATGGATGGATGGATGGATGGATGGATGGATGGATGGATGGATGGATGG
>CAEGAF010030404.1:0-49094 GCA_903067075.1 Micropoecilia bifurca | reverse complement strand
GTTAAAGATAGTATTATTGATAGCAGTACAATTTGCACAATGCCTGTTTTGTTTAGTTTTCTTTTTGGAAAAGTTATTAAAAACAAGTTTTTGTCTAAATTAAGGTGAATTCATGGTTCCTTTTTCCACATAATGTAACAGTAGTGTTTATGATAAAAAAATAAATAAATAATAATTATGTGATCGGTATCGGGAATCTGAATCGGCGATTTTCCCTCAGGGGTGATCGGTATCGGGATCGGCAGGAAAAAACCTGATCGGCACATCCCTACTATACACACATCACATTTTGAAGTGTTTAGTGATTATAATTTAAAAATCAAACACAGATGCTTCCAATATATCATGTATTTGTACAATTCAACTGAAAAATAAACATTTGCTAAAAATATACCATAAAACTAATGCTTTTCTGAAGGTACGTCTGACTCGGTTGCAGTATTCTTGAGTGCTATAAATTGTAATGCATCTGGTTAGCATCAAGTTTGGCTTCCATTGCTATGTTTTCCAGTTATCTTGGAGTCTAGTGCTTAAAAATGTGTTTACCTAACCTGGTCAATTTTAGCTTCTACCTAGCTAAAATTGCTCGAGCAATTGACTAAAATTTTCAATTAATTCTTAGGACTGCGCTCATGAAACCGAGCGGCAGAGCAAGCAGAAAAGATAGAATCACAAAGAGATGGATCACTTGTCTGTTTTGATTAAAATTTCAAAAGCCCGCTTGATCTCTGCACTCTGGAGAGCATCAAGCTGCATGAACGCAGCCTCAGATCAGTTTATGAAATTATCCAAGCGGTGTTGACAGATCAAAATGCTGCCTGTTTGTCTGTTTATGTCTCAAATGTTTATCGGAAACTCGCCACGCCGGGCGGCGACAAATATTTACAGACTGACGGAGCGAACGACGGTTAAAGAATCCATTTGAGGGGATGTCAGTTGAGATCCCTCTCTTTTGATCTATTTTGATCACTTTTTCTTGCCTTCAGTCTTCCCCAGTATCACTATTTTTATGTTTTTTTCTTCTTCTTCTCTGCACTGTTTCTGTGCTGCACTCAAGATGACAGCACTGCGCGTCTCTTCTGTGGTCTGCGTGTCCATCTTTGTCTGCCCGCGTCTCTGGAGCCGCCGCACCCGAGGCCATACGCTGCGACAGTCAGCACATAGATATTTTTCTGCGGTGTCAGATCTCTGGATATGTGCAAAGCAGTGTTGGGCATTAGTGTGTCTTTGTGGAGTGGAGGACATTGTGGCGTATTTTCTTTTCCTCTTTCCTTTACCCGGGAGGGGGTAGGTGCTATGACAGCAGTCAGTCGGTTGTTTACTCTGCAGCTCTGGAGATGTGAAGCCAACCGAGAGGATGAAGGGACAGCGGCGCTGGCAAAACATTGAACACGACGGCGTGAGAAAGATTGAAAAGTAACAAAAGGAAGAATTTAAAGTGTGTTTTTGTAACAAAGATGCAACCTGAGCTGTATGCGAAATGTGACTGAACAAAAACAAGACGAGAAAGAGGAAACACCCAAGCACAGCAAAAACAAAGGTTAAATCAAGTCTTTTTTTTTTAAAGCACATATTATCCATGCAGGGTTAACCTTCACTGTATATTACGCCACATGTGATTAGAAAAGTTTTTCTTTATAACAATAATTTTCCATCCACTTTTAAAACCTTTCTTTTCCACTAAACTGTTTCTTTGTAATGAGGCAGCTTAATGGTGGGAACGTGTTGGAGGTAATGTTTATTTTCTTCTGGAATCATCCAAAGTCGTTTAGTATATTTTTCACTCAGAGAGACGTCCATGTGCTCATTACCAAGCCCTGGCTAACCTGAACAGATTGTTATGATCCACTAACGGCCCATAATCCACCAACGTTCCTGGCTAATAATTGACGTGATCTTTCACAAAAAACACGAAAGAAAAAAACAAGCAACTGCATTCTGTGGCTACCAGCCTAGTTTCACTCTTTGCTATTTGAGGCTAAAAAAATCTTACTACAATTGAAGTCTGTTTATTTTTGTAATGTAAATGTGACTTCAGACACATTTTCTGTCACTTCCTGAAATATATTATGCTACGCATGTGATATACTTCTACATGGTACCTTATGAGTCAGTTTAAGTTTTCACTCGTCTTTGATGGTCTTTCAGCAGGACGGTTTGATTTGATTTTTTTATTTTTTCTCTGTCTTCCTCAAGCCATCAAATAGTGAGAACATCTTTGGCCCACAGACCTCTTCAGGAGAACCTAGAGATGTTCTTTGATATTAATTTCTACATCCTGGCTTGGCTGTTCCAAAGCCTTTATTTTGTGATTTTTATTTTAAAAACAAAATTTGCATATATGCTTGGACTCACTGTGTGCTCAGTTTTGAAAAATCACAATTTCACAATAACCTAATTTATATTAAAAAAGCAAAACAAGAATGCTCCACTATATTTCCACCCCCATCATTTACCATGGCTATGGTGTTTGCTTGATAAATCTCAGCATTGTTGTTGTACCCAGCAAACTTAAGGATTGTGACCCACTTTTATTTCACCAAACGTATTCCCTTTTAACAGTTTGGAGGGTTATTTTTCTAGGTCTGGGTGTTTTCTTTGGAGAACACAAAGGCTTCTGTCCTCCAGTCCCACTGCCTTGTCCAGACATAAGAAGAATTCAGGATATTGTTGTTGCAATGCTCTTGCAAACACCCTTCAATCTCCCTAGACAGCCTCCCTGATCAGTTTGTCCTTGTCTACTTACACATTTCAGTGAAACATGACTAAGTTATTGCAGCTTTGATTGCTGGGAATTAACCAGAGGCCTTTCTGAGAGATGACATCCTGATCTGGCCGTTTCCAAATGAGTAGAAGTATGTAAACTTCTCAATAAACGACATCTGTGGAAAATGAATATATCTCCTCCAAGTTCAAGGTTATGAACCTCAGTGTTGCAGCAGCACTCCCACTCTTTGGGAGCAGATGTGGTCACTTTTCTTTGTGTTTAGACTCGAGGACGGATTCTGTAAACCCCCGCACAAACAGCCACGGGAATTTCAAGGCGATTATGTTGTGATTAAAGTGTAATAATTGCGAGGCAATCTGATTACTGGCACCAGTCAGCCGTAGAAATTGGCGTGTAATTTATCACTTATTTCTTGACTGTGTGGATGGTAAAGGAAAGCATTTTCATGATTATATACATGCATTCTAATCAGCTAAAGGGTTCCAGAGGTGCTCAGTGTGACGTCTTAGGTTCTCGTTCAAGTTTAATGATTGTTGCTTGGTTTTTCCTCTTTACTATGAGCCACTGTGAGAAAATACAAATATTTGCCATTTAAACATATTCTTTGAAACTGGTCATGTCCTACTTGCATTTGCTCCTGCACAGCTGCGGCGCTATGCCACTCCCATGAGAAGTTTGTAAGGAACTGTGCACGACTAATTTTTCAGCCGAGCTCCCGCAGTAGTCAGCAGTATCTTGACTTTTGCAAGAGCTGCTTTAGGGGAGAGAGCTGGAAATAGACTTGGACTTTAAGTTGCAGGGACGAATGAATCAATTCAAAGCCTGGATGCTCTCGTTGATCCCATCAACTTCCACTCAGTTGATATGCTTCAAGATCAGAGATTTAGCCTTTGCAATGGTACCGAATGTTAAAAATGAATATATATTGCCTGTGCATTGCAAAACTCTACAACAGAAAGCACATTCCTAGAGTTGCTTTATCTCATCGCCTAGTGTTGGCAATTACTTGTGCTTCAGTGACCCTCCCGTCTTGGGTGACAAATACTTCTTGCCCCTTTTTATGAGTTCAATTGGACTATTTGTAGTCACAATAAGATGGCAAATGATGTGAAAATCTGGACTGAGGTGTATGTAAATTTTAGCTCAAAGCGTAGGAAAGTGCAATAAATGGAAACTGACAACTTGGTAGGGGCCATATTGTAAAATTCAGTCACCTAGCTGTCACAGTGAAGAAAAACAACAGTTAACTGTTGATAGTTTCACAGGAGACCATCGTTTGTTGTCAAACATGTAGAAAGGGAGGACATGTGTGCCAAAAAATGTCCTCCATACCATGACACAGACCATCAGCTGAAACCATGGGTTAGAGATCCAAAATCAAATTGCAATTATCTCAATTTCAGAAATGTTTGGAGGCAATATTTAGTAGAATGTCATATTTTTAATGTCAGCCACACAGCCTTATATTTGGCCAGTTGAATGAACTAAGTGTCCTCGATGTATTTATTCAGCAGTTGAGATGTTAAACTTGGAAATTGGCAAGAACTTAACGATATAAAAGGAAAATGAACAGGAAAATTATTACAATTGATGCAATCATTGCAATTTTCAGTTCTAGCATCAACATTCAATATTTTTTGTGATATCTAGCAGTTGATTTCAAGTGAATATGAATTAATATAATATATTTTATATTAAATTCTGATCTTACCATCTTAATCTTGCAGCAGAAATCAAGTCTTATTGAACTAGCGAAAGTGTTTCTATTTGTATGGGCCTGTATTTGTGTGAATTCTAGCCACAGTTTCCAGTTGTTTTTTTTTTATGCGTTTCTTTTTCAGACCGTCATTTGTAAATCTGAGTGATGATTGTGTCTGAAAATCCCTAGCAGGTTATGAAATATTCAGACCAGCCTGTCTGGCATCAACAACCATTCCCTGTTCAAAGTAACTTCAATCCCGGCTCTCCCTCATTCTAGCGACTGATTCAAACTTCAGGAAGTCGCCTTCATCACGACTGGTCGAGGTCGCAAACAAGCAACAACAAAAAAACAAAACAAAAAAACAGGTGTGCCTAATAAAGTGGCCAGTGAGAGTAAGTTTCCAAAGGTCAAACAAAGTAGATGAAAAGTGAAATCCCAGCATGCGCTTGAGTACGACTTTGTTGTTATGAAAAGAGACAGCTTCTGACAGAAATCTTAGCTCGTTAAACTCAAGTGTCGCTCAGACGTAGCGTTGTTGCGCTAATGACTCATTTCTTGTCCATGGCTTCTCTTCAAGTGTTCAATCATCCCGAGCTTAATCCAGTAATACCTTTTGCTCGACCGTGCCCTTGCGTCCTGAAACATATTCGCCGTGACTTCTGCAGCATATTCAGCATGTATGCTTGCACCCGCAGCTATGGGTTTGCAGTCATGCAGAACTAGTAGCATCCACAGCTCAGTGAGCATGTTCCAAACATGTTTATTTATTCATCGTTAATAACCGTTCACGGACTTTGTGCAAAAGAAAATGAATCGTGTGCATCCATACACAATAAGAAAAAGGAAGATTATGAAAGGTTAATGAGCAAATAACGCAAAGGTCAAGTGTGGAGTGTGTGTTCAAGGGAAGAGCTGTGGGAGGAACACGCATAATGGCACATCTTACATTAGACAATATGGCTTAGAGAAGCTGTGTCTGAATTTTATTACCGGAGGAGTTCATAAAAATAGAAAAAATAAAAATCAGCTGAGGAGAAGTCCAGTTAATCACGATGCCATTCCACTGTTGACCGTCTGTGTGGCAAACACAGCAGATGAGACTGATCCTAAATCAAAGTGTGTGGATTTGTGCACTGTAAAACAAGAGGTGGCACCAAAAACATCTAACTCAAGCCTCTGCCTCTTTGTCTTCCACCCAACCCTCTGCCCCCTTTTTTTTCTACTTCCTTCCCTCCTGGTGGAATCCAGTTGGGATTTAAACTACCAGATCTACATTCAGGCTTGTTGCAGGACGACTATAAAGGGATGTGGGAGTGCATGAGAGGAGGGAAGAACAGAGGCATCAAGTAAAATCCTCGCATTAGTGACCGTGGTTGGAAAATCTGTAGGTGAAGGGAATTAAGAGGAAGTGAACTCACTGGTTCAGGAGTCGCCTCTCTGTGACTCCGCCAGCTTTGCAGAAGCTTAGAAGGCAGGGTTGGAAATGGGGAGGAAATGAGTGGAGAGAGGAGGAAAATAATTAAATGTTTATCTCCCGATTCATTTAATTAGTTCTCTGGCTCTTCAGTAATCTTCAGTCTTTTTGCTTAGCTTTGCCTCTTTTAGCGTATGCTGTCAGGGCAGCACCCGTACTCCTCCGCAAGGGAGGCGTTCCTCGTCATTATCAAAGTCTTGCTGCTGGTTTATCTTGTTTTATTCAGGGGTAGCAAACAGGGAATACACCACTGTCTGCCATACAGTTGAAACCGGAGTCAGCCATTTTTACAGTTCCTAAACGCCGGAATAAGATTTTTTTGTTGTTGTTGTTTTATTTCACTTTAGAAGTTGTCGTCCAGTTCCTTAGCGTTAGATGGATTTGCCTTTTCAGTTTATTGAATTGGGTAAACATTTTTGCGATCCTTCGATAGTTTTCTGGCAACAACTGAGGCAGTTATGTGGGCTGCGGTGTAGCTATGCTCACGTTTCTTATTGGTCCATAAAAGTCAAATGACAGATTTACGACGACCGTTTCAAAAACATCGACCGCGCAGTCCCAAAGCCACTTTGGCACTTTTGTGTCAAAGTTTGAACTCGTCTTGAGATGTTGCTTTAATATTTCGACATAACGTTCTTTGCTCACGCTGCCGTTGGCTTTGATGGCACAGACACAGTATAATGCTGTCACCTCCACACTTGGCAGTCTGTCATAGGGTTGCAAGCTTCGCCATATTTCCTCCAGATATGACAATGCAGCTGGTCGTTAAAGTCAAACATTTGAACTTTACTTTCACATTAAAGTATCAGTCCTGTAAACTGTAATATTGCTTCATATCTTATTTCTGTAATGAAGGTTATTCATCTCCGAGTTAATTTTCACTTTTACAGGATACGTGATTAAACTGGTGTTTATCGCTAATCTAAAAATATCACTAATAATATTTATCAATTGACTGGGAAACAAATGTTTTTCATGTCCTGTTATCCACAAACACCTCGACAATAGAGCAAAACTCCAACGATAAAGCAAACACACAAGCTTTAAGTCGCTCAATTGATGGTGAATGTCTCCTGGGTTAAATTTGCTCTCTGTCTATTGTCCTTGATTACACTTTCCTCACAACTTAAGACTTATTTATCACCGCACTCACAGACACACACAAACTTTGACTGCACACATCAGCCCATCCATTTGTAACTAATTACAGCAGCCATGGTTTTCATCTCAAGGTGAAGCTGCCTTTGTTTTGTGAAGGGGCCAAAACGCTCCTCTGCTTTCAGATGTTTGTTCCTTTTTTCTTTTTAATATTGTTTATTTTTACCCTATTTGCTTCTGAGTCTTTCAGCCAAAAGGTTGCAAATGTGACGTTAAGTTAAGCTACTGTTGCATTCATTGCTGTCAGTGTATTTAAAATGTGTTTTATGGTGAAATAGAAGAATGAAACGATATAAAACTGTCTAGAGTTGCATATCTATATGGAAATAAAACCTTTACCAAATTGTGAAATTATTACATTTAGTTTATAAACATTTATTGAACTAATTTGACATATCAGAACGCTTTTTTGACCTCGATTACATTGTTTTGTTTTGCTTCATGTGGAAAATAAGGGTGCTAGCTTTGTGTTCACTAAATGCATAAATGAGAGCACATGTAAACCCAGGTTCTTAAATTTGCACTGTAACTAATTTAATTAAGAAATTACACGCTTATTTATACAAAATTAGCTACATTTTGAGGTGTCTACAGCTGTTGTGTGAAAAATAAAATCCCTGTTTTCTTAAAACAAAAAGGAAAAATATAGCAATTTATCAGTCAAATATTAATATTTATTATTCCCAATAGTGTGAAATGATGTTTTGCTTATGTGGTCTGAAATGTAAAAAAATAAAAAATAATAAAAAGAAAATGTCCATATTCTGTAATGGAGTTTCTGGCCTGAGCCTCACACTGCCAGTCTTTCACGGTGGGACCCGGCCGTATCTATTAGACGTTAACAGCTCTCTGTGGACGGCATTAGTTTTGCCAGAGGTCATCAAGGTAATTATTACCCGAACACCGCAGTGAATTTCACCCCATCCAGTCGAAAAAGCCATTTTTAGCAATCTTCCCTGTAGCCTCCCCAATAAAACATCCAATAGAGGGGGAAAAAAAAAAGGTGCTCATTCCCATTAAACTCTTCGACAGCTCGCTATGCCGCTTTTGACCTGCAAACCTACTGTAGCATTTTTGAGCCGGTCGCAGTGATTTGTTGGACTTTAGAGGGAACAGAAAGCAGCTACTATAGCTGGCATGTCAGCATGGTTGCCAAGCAAATTTCAGCATGTGGTGCGAGAAAACGGGAATCTCTTTTTCACATCTCAGACTTTCCTGATGAACTGACGTTTGAGAGTAGCCCAGCGTTTACCAGTGGCTAAATGCTCCAGCTGTACGGCTGGCCAGAGGGAAAAGTGCTTCTGGAGCCTGTGCTGTATTTTCGAACTGTGCCTCAGTTACATGTACAGAGTCCATTTCGGCTCCAGTGGTTTTCTTGACAGAGGTGAGAACTCCTCATATTCCCTCATGACGGAGCAAGAGAAGGCGGCAGGCAGACAGAGGAACAGACAAAGAGAAGAAGAGGGAGAGAAATTGAGTATTAGTGCGCGCTAGTCTATGTATATGTGTGCTCGCCCTCCATTCTCTGTCCCTATTTGGCCTCTTCAAGCCAAGATAAGGCAGAGGGGGGGAAAACGAAGAAAAAAACCCTCTGTACCTGCAAAGCCCCAAAAGTAATTTCAGCTATATCACTGCTCCAGTTGGTACACGTATGCATCTGGGCTTGCACAGCCTCTGTCAGGCGGCGACGTTGGTGTGTTTCACCTTTGATGTCAAAATATGTTTGTCTGTGGATCTCTATGTATGTGTGTAACCAAAGAATTGTTTGTACATGTGGGTTTTAATGTGTGTACTTTCCACGGCGAATGCATCTGTGCACCTTAAAAGCACTTTGAGGCATCTTCCCCCGGTGTTCCACTTACTGTCTTTTATGTTTCAAAATTTTTGTTCCTCATTTTTCTTTTTTTGGTCCTTCCTATTGTATCTACAGTGACACTCTGGGGTCACTGTAGATACAATAAATGTTGGGAACCAACGCAAACTAGCACCACTCTGAGCGGCGCTGGCCACCTTTAGAGTAAATAATTGTTTAAGTCTAAAAACCTGGGGTGCTTCAAGAGTTCAATAGAGCTTCAGCTGAGAACTATGAATCCAGAAGACGAGATCGGTGTTGGAGGCTTTTAGAACTCATTTTTGCTGCCTCAGAGAAGACTTGAGAATGTTGCAGCAAATATTAATAGGGTAGGACAGAAAAAAAACTGTTTGCAAGAGACTGCAGACAGCTTAGCCCATAGAACCTAATATATAATAAAATGCATTTGATAAAACACATTCATGCATTGGAATAAAACTTCAGACATAAATCTAGTTGAGAGTAGGTCTCTAGATGTCAAAAGCTTGTACACTAAAAGGCTTGTGGTGGTAATTGCAGTGAAAGATGGTTCTGCAAAGTGTTGACTTGGAGGGAGGGGGAGGGGCCCTGAATGCATTGTGCAACACTTCTCAGACTTTTATTTGTAAAATGTGTGAAACCCGTGAATCATTTTCTGTCCACTTCACAATTATGAACTATTTTAGCAGCAGGTGCTATGGAGAAACTCGCAGTTTGCCTGTGCTGTGGAACGATCACAGGTCACTCCGTTTCTCTGCGACAGCTCCGACGTACCCGACAATTACCGACAGCGTGGCTAATAAATATATGGGGAGTCTCTGGCTTTTCGTTGACACAATACAAAAACAAGACGACTACAAGCTGCTTATGGTTAAACAAACCTAATCTGCAGCAAAAAAAAAAGTCAATGATGGGCAACAGAAGGGAAGTTTTTTCCACTAAGTATCATTTGTTTTATCAAACGGAAATGCATATGGAGAGGGTAAAGGTGCTAATAATTCTGATGCTGTCCAGACTCCTTGTTCTTAGAGATTTAATGCAAGAAGTTAATGGTTACCGTTTCCGTTGTCTAGGCTTCTTGCCTAGAAGCCTAGACAATCCTTTCCAACAAAACAAACCAGAGAAAATATGCTGACAGCTGACATGTACCATAAATTGACAAAGATATAGATATGAATTATTGGAAGTCTAAAAATGTCTTTTCAAAGCTGTATGAAATGTATACTATAATTCTAACTTTCATTTTTCCCCACTAGCCATACAGTTAATTTGTTCACAGGATGTCAAAACTTCCCATTGTCTTAGTTTTCTTTGATTGATTTATGATTCCTATTCATATTAATTTACATAGTTTCTGCATGTGTACAATTAAGTGGTTGCATAGTGTAGATGTTGAACTACAGATTGTTGCTTGACCACAGCATCTCCATCGGACTAGTTGGTTAGAAACTTAATTCTTTGCACATAAAGTTTGTATAGGAAGAAAATCGTAGTGCATTCCAAAGTTTGGACTGCCTGATCTTTGTTGATGTGTAAAAGTAGCACATTTGATTAGTCATTTCTGCATTTGTTCTTTTCTTCAGTCCATCCCTCCACTGTTTTATCACATCCTTTCATCATTTGGTTGTGCCTTCCCTCCTATCCATCCTTGGGGTTTTGCTCCCTCTTATGTGTTTTTGGGTTGTTGCCTTCTTTTCATTCGTCCATCCTTGAGTTATTCCCACTTTACACTACACCCATGGGTTGTTCCACCTTTCCAATCCATCCTCAGATTCTTTTCCCTCTTTCCTTGAATCTTAGGGTTGTTCCTCCCTTTTTGTTCTTGCCATCCTTCCATTCTTTGATTGTTCCTTTTTATCCTCTGTTCTTTCTTCCTTCATGCCGATCGTCTGACTTGAAGATCTTTTATTTGTCTTTTCCTCCTTTCTTTCTTACATTCTTATCATTGCTCCTTATGATTACAGTGGGAGATAACTTTTGTATTTATATTAAAATGGGAAAATATGAAATTATGAGCCTTAATATATCTGGAACTTTGATGTGAAAATGTTCAGGATCTGCTCAGCTTGAGTGCCTTTTGGCAAATTGTCATAACCACTGGACACTGGGAAACTTAAGTTTCTTAAAATCACCCTTTAGGAACAAACATTTTGTAGACTTTGATTCATAGTTTCATACCAGACCAGTTACTTTGCCAGTAATCACTCTGCTGCTGTTTTCATAGAACAGTAAGTACATATTCAAATTGGCAGGTGGTAAACTCTCGCCATTTGTGAAATTCTCTATAATTTAAGGTGATTTTTGCTGCAGCTCCATCAAATCAGGTGTGCAGCACCCGAGGAATTTCCACCTGGTAGAGCAGATTACTGGAGCCACTTTGGGCATTTTCTGCTATGTTTTGCCACAAGACTAATAAATCAAACTTGGATTACTGCAAACACGAGCCTGGACGACTGCTTTTATCGTCCACGTGTCGTCTTATTTTGTATTTGCGAAATAGTCTATTACAAGTACGTACACACACACACACACACACACACACACACACACACACACACACACACACACACACACACACACACACACACAAGGGCCAGTGGGCTGATGGATGGGGAGCTGGCAGAGGCTGATTAGCAGGGAGTGAAGGGGGCAGAATTACAACTCTGTCAGCTTTGCAATTGCATTGTTGCTTAGACAACGATCCATGTCGGGATGCTGGGATGAGGGAAAAAGTAATCAATGATCTCAATCTTTCTCAGTGTCTGTTTGTTTCTGTGAAACCAGCCCTAGTCTCTCTGACTCATTCCACTGTTCTTCCTATTTTCCCCCCTGAAACACACTTGGCTTCTTCGCTCATTGCCCTACCAGCCTCTGGCACCTCCACACTCTAATTGAAGGGATTAAAGCATTAGCTTGTTCATCAGTAAGTTCCTCTTTGTCTTGCTATATCCATATTTTCTCTCGTGCCATAGTAATTGGCCCTAAAAATTCTTACCCGTTTAGTAGAACAGAAGCACTTAAAAAAAAAAAAAAAAAAAAAGTTGATCAAATCTATGAACTTTTCGCTAGCATTCTACTATTGTGTTTTACTGAGGTATAAATATACCTTAGCAGAATTAAATTCCACTTGGCTATGGTCAGAAAAAGACTAGAAAACATAACATTAAGTTTTCATAACTCTGTGATGTCATATGAGATGGATAAAAAAAATGGAGGTATAAACAATTGAATGTTTTTGGCAAGATTGTTTAAATGGCATTGGGGACAGTAAGAAAAACATGTGAGATGTAATTCCCCTGCTCAAAATAAAGGCGGGGTTCTGTTTGATTATGCTGTATTAAGCATATCAGTCTGCCCCTCTTGTACCTTATGTTTAGAGCCAGTCTCAGAAAGGCACACAATAGTATTAAATCGCTGCCTTTTGTGACACCGCAGTCGGTTTGAACAGATTTTTTTCCATCTCATCCTTCAGATTGCAACATTATAGAAGACGGTGATAAAAAAAAGAAAGAAAAAAATGACCCCAGAGATCATAAACACCAGAATATAACAACTTCCGTGCAGCTTTTGTGAGCAAAAATCTGATTGTATATCTCCAAACCATTTCTGCACACAACTAAAGGAAATGGGAGATAAGTGAAGGATGATAAATATGGAACTTGATTTAGAAGTGAGCCGCTGCCGAACAATTCCCTTGTCGGCTTCCAGTCTTTGTTTGCAGCTTTCGAAAGTTTCCTTTTGCTCCTTCTGCTTCAGCTTATTCCCAGAATACATTGTGGGACGTTCTTGACAGGTCAGGATGAAATAATTAGCTGCGAATCGAGATTAAAAAAACGGCAAAGGTGAAGAAAGAACAGCCACTTGAAATTTAAATTCAAACTAAAAGTCATAATTGTAACATTCGAATAAAGATTGACTAATCCAAAACTTCATTATGTGCTTCATATTCCCCGACAAAAGCTGTTTCCAACTGTTCAGACCGGAAATGAATTTCGGTTGTGAAAAGAAAAAGTCACTGGAGTCCGACCCATCAAAGCGCTGTGCTTTTCTCACATTGCCTTCCCTTGTATTTACATCTAAATGGTGGGCTGATGGTGACAGGTGGTGCCGACCCAATTATATGACACAAATGGCAGCGGAACCTGACAAATGAAGGCTTCGACTGGGTCTCGGAGGCCTTTTCCGACACTATCTGCTTTAACAAACATGGCTGTGTTTCCACAGGTTCGACCCTTGACAAAGTAATTTATTCCCACATTCGAGCGCGGAGCCGCGGATTCAAAAAAAGTTTCAGCACTTATCCCAGCCCTTCCCCATTTTTCACTCCAAAAATGAAACCGTTATTATTCAAAAGAGAAACAGGAATTTATGCAGGCTTAGACACAGCCTTACATCTTCACTTCCTCTCCCCCTTGCATTATTCTTCCTCTCATGTTTACTGCCTTTGTGTTTTTCATTACAGAGGCATCCTTCCAAGCTCGGTAGCACATGTTTAATTTATTTTAGGTGAAAACCCTTTATAGCTGTCTGAGCATTCCAGTTTTTGTGAATGTTTGTGTTCACATGAAGGTTACAGCTTTTATATTTAGTTTGTTTTGGCTTGTAATTAAAAAGGAAGCTGGTATATGTTGTATTCAGATGTTCACAATGTTCTCAGAAGAATGTTGAATATATATATATCTGAAATCAGATGTTTATATGCAGTGGTGTGTACAGTCTTTGCCTTTGTCTCCTCCTTGATTTCCTATCTTTTGCATTTTTGCCACACTTTAATGTGTCAGATAATCAAATCAATTTAAATACTGTTCTAATATTGGATTTTTTTCTTTTAATAATAGACCTTCATTTAAAAGTTGCACTTTCTTTGCTTTTGTTGCCTTTAACTAAAAATTAGTTTTGATGTTCTGAAACACAAAAGTGTTAAATGATTTTATTACTATTTGCGAAAAGCCACAACATTCTTTCTTACAGAACATTTCATTATTTGTTAATCAGAAACAATACAATTACTTTGCGTTTTAAAGAATTTGGATGATAATTTAGAAAGGAGAGTTACTTTAGAACAATTGGTGTTATACATGTTTTTTACGGAAGCCTCCAATCGCACAAACAAAAAAAGTTGAGGTGCCAATTAAACATTTTGGCAAAGCATTTTTCATTTAACATTTTTGTGTGTTTGTGTTGGAAAGCAACAATGGAGAAGAAAAAAATATTTTTTCCCTTAGTTTTCCCATTTATTTCTTAACAGTATATTTTTTCCAAGGTTTAAGTAAAATGAAGAAGAGCTTTACCCGTGAATAGATTTTTTTTTCTTCCCCCTTTACAATGTATTTATGTGGCCCTTAGGTTAAATTGATTAGTTGTGTATTTCCCATTTGGCTGTGCCGTTTCTATGGCAGCAGAGACTAAGGTGGATAGGTGATTTGTTTTTTTTCCTGTTGAAAACTATCTCTTTGTTTAAAAAAAAAGCACATCTATTTCATAGCTGTACACAAAGTTGTACTCATTTGCCTCTGGAGGATTAGACCAGTTTCAATTAACTATGAGATAATTACATATTCTGGACTTAAGCAAATGATTTGTTTAGGGTCGGGTGGCAGGTAGCTATTCAGTATTAAAATTTGTAGTGATGAGCTTCTTGCAGCATACGTGTACAGAAAGAAAAGAAAATCTGTAGGGGAAGAAAAAACTAACCATGTGCACCTGTTCCTCTAAAAGGGGTTGACCCTATTTTAAATTCATGAGGAAGAAAATACAGCAGGATATGGTGCTCAACACAGCGTTGTGTTTCCTGTGTGTTTGCTGTGGTTGTGTGTTGATTTCTGCATATACTCGCGGCTGTTCCTACAGCATACCAAAAACCAAAAAAAGTAGCTTTTAATGGAAAGAGAAAGACGCAGTTTCCATTTGCAGTCCAACTTTTGTTTGTCTCACCTTCGGTTCATGTCTTAGTCTCCTTCAGGCAGTCAGCAGTTGGTCCGTGACTGTCTCTTGATCTCTCTGTCCTTCTGTGAACACACATCAATTATTCATCCTAATCTAATGAGGTGTTAGTTGCCTATTATGAATAAGCTATTATACCAGCAGGTCGCTTTGTCAAATCTCATCTGTGGAGCCCCTCAGGCAATTTAAACGTTTGTTTTCAGCTGTGTCTGAATGCGCGCCACACTACAGGGGAAGTCCATTTATATGCGTATTAGTATAGGCTATGAGAGGGCAGTAGTTAGCATTATCATCACATGACAACAGCCTTCTGGTCTTTAGACTACAAGGTCTGCAGGGGCTTTGTGATGGAGAAAGCTTACGACTTTGCCCTCCAGGTATTTTGTGGGTGAAGTGGAAGTAGGGTTTACTTTGGTCGCTTTTAAGGTCATCCAGTTCTTGTCAAAGCAAACATGAGAGTGCTTGTTCTCACCAAACCCATTTGTGGTGTCTATTGACTTGATCTGAAGACATAGCAGCATAGCGCAGAGTGTCTTGTTTGGTTGGCTTTGGGTTTCATTTTTGCTTTTAGTGGACAATAGAGTTTTGCTTGCATCTGTAGCCCATGACTTCAGAGTGAACTAGAGCAGATTGGAGTCGAGTTGAAGTGGAAAATGGATTTATGGTTTGGGACCAAATCCGTTGTAATGTTGACACTTCATTAGACTGACTCTCTGTTTACTGGTCTGTCTAGGTTCAGACTCTTACCTATAGTAGTCATAAGATATGATGATTGAAAGAACACGATCGTCCTCATTTCAGTCAGTAAGTTGAGGTAGTTCATTGACTTATCCGGTAACAAACGCCTTGCTTATAATGTTTTATGGGCCTTTCCCACTGAGAGAAGAACCCAAGATTATACCTAGAACCCTAAGGATGCATCTACTTTCTGGGCTGGGATTATTTTGGGATTGCTCAGCATGAGCTACAGAGAGACCACTTGCTCCAAACCACTTCTTGGGTCCATGTCAGCCACGAGGGAATGAAAATGGTAAATGGTTGGGTGTTTAATATGTTATACAAATGACCTTTTCACAAAGTGTATTTAAGAAAAATCCCATGTTAAAAGCCTCTTACCAATTAGCCTTTGAACTTTAAGCTTCTGCTGAAACTAGTTTGGTGGAACCGAACATTGCTCTTTGAAGTTGGTTATTAAATTTGTGATTCAAAATGGATTTTGTCACGAAACCTTCATACTTTCAGCTGCCCATGTTCACACTTTCTCAAAATGTGAATTGCATTTCTTCCAGGTGAATTTAAATGGATTCAGGCATAAACTTGCTTACAGCCAGTAAAGGACAAAAAATGTTCAGGACAAATTGACTCAATGTATGAATGTACATGGCTAGAAGAGGCAAAAATCTTGCCAATAGTGTTTGTTTTTTCAAATTCCAAATAATTTCACCCCTGCTGAAATAAGATCTGATTTATAAGCTTACCTTCCACCTTAAATGTATTCTTTTTGCCATTTTTAAAATTCTTATTAAATAGCCTGGCTAATCATAAAGATCCATGGTAAAGTTGTCAAATAATGCTGCTTGGCAGGAAAATATTTGCATTCTTTTTTGCTTTCATACAGTCAGCATTTCTTTTGGTCTGCATTTCTTTTGTATCGCACTCTTCCACGCTCAGGCACTTTTCTGTGAACGTTGACATGTTTATGCAGGAAGTATGCATAACCCTGAGTGTGCACAGTGCATTTGTGTATCAAATCCCTGTAGTGTGATGGCCTTAAGCTCCTTGTTCCATCGGAATCGCTCTGAGACGACAAATCCAGAAGCTTAGGCATATTACACAGACTTCCACCTGCACCCCCCCACGCACACACATACACACATCTCTCGTCTGATGTATACTCCATCACTTTCCCCTGCTGCATCGAGCACACACCTGGGTGTCTTCTGCTTCCCCCTCCCTCCTCTGCTCTTAGTTCAAAGTTTGTTATTTCTCTTTGTTATATATGTTTTTTCTGCTCGCACCCCTTCCAGCTGGTGCACGTCTCCGTCAGTCTTCCCCTCGTTCGTCTCTCTGTCTGGTTCGCAGTTATGAGTTCACTGAAGTGCAAAGGCAAAGTGGCCTCCTCGTGGATTTTAAGGCCCGATGATTTCGGAAACGGCACACTGAGCAGTAGCGAACACACACACTCTCAAGCTGATATTACGAAGGCCGTGCCAAAGATTTTCTGGCTTTCCCCCCCTCCTTCCCTTGGTGGGAATGACCATATGTCTTCTTTTGGCTACACTCGTGGGCGTTTGCGTCCACGCGCATTCGCATAGCCGCCTGTCGCATATGTGCGTCACCTGCCGCCGAGCGATGTGTCAGTTCCCAGTGTGTGCACACAGTCTTTCAAGCATGGTGAAGGGCTGCCAGCAGGTTGTGATGGAAAGACGTTTGGCAATTTTTCACCTACCAGCAATCAGTTTTTTTTTTCTTAAAATGGTTTCTTAAAAAAACAACCAACATTACAATACCACCTATGCTTTTCAGATAAACTCGTATAGGCACCATAGTCTCACAGTATAAAGTAATACAGTGTCAAAATGGTTTTAAAAATGTCCCTACACATGTATTTTGTGTGAAAATGTGTATTTTAGGATGCATATTCAGTGGGGGAGCTAGAAGGGACAAGGCTACATCAGAGGCAATTAACACACAAATAGGTTATAACTGCTTCAGATCATGAAACCTTTCAAATCACATGATAACCTGAGTAAATTAACAAAAAAAGAAGCAGTTTTCAAATCTCTGAGATTTACAAAGGAAAGTGGTCATCTAAACCAATCATGCATTCATTTTAAAGTAATATTTTATGGTATTACTTTAAAATACCGCAGAAATTTTCACAAATTTCTGCGGTAATTACCGTAATTCTTTTAAACTCTTAAAAAATATGTTTACCAGCAGAAGGACTCTTAATTCTTTTGGTTTCATTAAGAATCAAGTGAAATTCTATCTAGGTTGTCAGAATTTCTGTGACTATTTATCCTCGTAATGCATGCGAATACAAAAAGTAAGCTTCTAGGTTAAAGTTTAGCTATGTGGGTGCAACATGTTTTCTTTTTCTGATCCAATGTGGAAGTAGGAAGGCAGGAAATAACCTTAGATGTGAAATAAGAATTATTCAAAGGGCAAATTGATCCAGACAATGCAGAGAAAATGCAATGATGCAAGAAATTCACATTCATTGGCATGGTATGATAGATTTGTGGTTCTGAAATGGACTTATTAATGCCCTGAAATAAATAAAATAAAAATATTAGTCTTCAATGAGATCTAATTAAACTTAGTGAAACTAATCTTAGGGAAATTTTTCTAAATACTAAGGTGAGATTATTATATTTGCCAAATTCTTTGCTGTTCTATGTTTCCTACTTCTCTGTGTAGGAGTCGTCGGACCAAATGGCATGACAAATCAGAAACAAATCCACAATGCGGACAATGCCATGGGCTGCATCATCTCCGTTGTGCAGAGATGGCCCCCACTTTAATGAAAAAAACAAAACAAAAACAATGCTCAGCATCTGTCCCGTGTCTGCTGAGAGGTTGGGAATCACTAAAAGTACACGTGAAATAAAATCTAACAAGCGAAGTGCAATAAGAAACAAGAACATCTACTGTGGGACGGAAGAGCAATATTAGGAACATATAAAACCTCACCCGTCTATAAATTTTTCACTCCTTTTTGTTCCAGCTGCCTTTTTGAGGCCTGCAGGTCGGACTTCTAACGTAGCCAGAATGCTCTCCGATGTTTTGAACATGCCGTAAACATCGACGCTTGTATCCAGAGTCTTGAATTTGTGTCATGTTGGCATTAAGGTGAGCCTGTCTGGTCTCGTAACCATGTTTATTCCACCTCATTGTATCTACTGTGACAGTGTAGAAGCAGCAGTTTGCTGACTGGAAGAAATGCACTCTTGGTGAATTTGTGTGCATCTAGCTTTTTCTTGTTCTTGTCCGATTCGTCTTAAGTCAAATTAAGAATTTAGTGTTTCCTCGTAGTGGAGTTTACAGTAACTCTGTCTTTTGTCATAAGTGGAAGGAGACGTAGATTGGTGGCGACTTACCAAATGTCATAACATGGTAGATCACATTAGTGCCCTGGTGTTTCTTTCCTGTGAACAAAAAAGCAAAAAATGTCCCAAACTCACTAATAATAAAACCTAAGAACAGAAACTGAGAAGATATGGCTTCAGTGTAAGTACTTCTGGTATCGCTTTCTTGTATCTCATCGTCTAATGTCATGATTTTAAAAAGTCACATTTTAATTTATCACAATACATTTTTTCTGTTTTTTGTTTTTGGCCTTTGTCTTTAGTAGAATTTTGATGAAAGAAAGCAATGCCTCAGAGTGTATACTGTTACTAAATGTTTATTGAGACTTGTGGCAGTGGATGTGTTTTGAACTGACTGGTCAGAAAAGATAGTGGCAATTTAATCTAATTTCAATATTTATTAATTTATTCCATAGCAGTTTTCTTCTTCTTGAGTAATTGCAGCTATCTTTAGTCTGCACCACCACCTACTGACAGCATTATGCACACTGCTCTATTCACCCTGAAGCAAACAGTGGAGTGAAGCCTGCTGGTGTATTTTTTTTAAGCGAGCACTTTAAAAGAAAGCTTCATATTGGCTGTAAAACATGCAATGAGGACATTGTTGAATCAGCTGATACAACTCTGGGTTCTCTCTGAGTCTCTGCCTCCCTGGAGTTTTCACAGCTTTTTTTGATGCTCGCTCCCCCACCACGATGACCTCTTTTTTTCCCCCCCCTTTACTTGTATTAGTAATTTCTTTCTTTTTTTTTTTTATTCCTCGTCTTTCCAACCTTGCTCTCTCTTTACCATGTTGATGCTGGCAACCCTGATGAAACTCTGCGCTCTAACTCACGGCGAGTGTAAATGCTGAACACGAGGCGGTGCAGCAAACCTCCGGGGCAGCAGAGAATCAAGTGGCAGAACCTTTTGCTTTATTGAAATGTCAGCGTGTCTTGATGGGTCAACGGGCGTGCCAAGTCGTCTGATGTCATGACGATGACGCTTTGCAGTCCGTGATGTTTCTGATGGGGACGGCACTGAAGAAGAAGTTGAATATTTTATTGTTGTTGTTTTTTTTTTCTGCTTTAACAATTGCAAGGTTTTAAGTGATTTTCTGATTCCCCAAAAGGTTGATGTGACCAAACAGGACGTTAGACTTTGACATAGTTATAACACGAGCAGCTGATAGCCATAATTCCTCATGTTGTTTTGAATTAAACGTTGATGTACTGTTTCCAAACAGGCTCCTGTTCCTCTTGGCTCTGTCGGGTTTTACAACCGTGGGGAGTGGCGCCTTACAACAAACACGGCTAACATCGATGTCAAATATCATATAAGCAGACATTTTTTGCCTGCAGCGGATTTTCCTAAACACCAAAGATTGTCTCTGGATGCTAACGCAGTGCGGGAAAAATACATGAGTGGAAAGAGAGAGAATATTCAACAATCACTCAACACTCCCCCTGGCCAACAATTTGTCTTTAGCGAGGCGCCTCATTTTGCAAGGTAATTGCTCTGGTATGTGTACCTATACACCATTAACATGTCATTGAAATGCAAGGTGTCATGCAATGCAAATAGGAATATTTGTAAGACGTATAGTTTCGCATTTATTTAGCAGCTGGTTAAACAAATCCACTTTTTATGTTTGCTGGAAATGTATGTTTTGCGTCGGCATATCTTTAACACATATGTAGGTAAGACTTCTGCCCACTTCACAGCTTAACCTCGAGTAAAAATCATGCATTCTGATGGCGTTACAGTACTGGTACAAATATTACAAATAACTTGATATAACTAATAATTGATCTATTTAAATCAGACAAGCAAAAGTAGCTTCCATTATTGGTTGTAGATTAATTAGTGTTCATAAAGTTCCTCCTTCTACCAACCTCTCGTTTTTAAATTAGCTGGGTTGGATGTTTTATTTTTGAGCACTTGGCTTGGTAGAAGTTTTTAAGGTAGTGCTTAATGATAGATATTGTTGGATTCTTTAAAACGGAGGGATTTGGAGACCGTCAAATTTGTGGCAGATTTGTAATCGAAGCAAAATTGAAATCCATCAGGAAGACACAGTACGTTGTTTTCCATCCCCAGAGAGGATTAGAGCAGTTTGAAGATTTAGCCATTTTATTGTAGCAATAAAATTGCTAAATTTTAGGGCACTTTAAGAGGAGCCATGAATGGACAGATGTGGCTTTGGAGCCTTTTCTCAGCATATCAGTCCCCAGCAGATGTAGCTGAGATGTACCTGTTGCTGAGCAGCACAAGCAGAGCATGCAGCAGCAGACTGTTTAGCTGAGTTTATGATTTAAAAAAAAAGGTTGCAACACGCTTAATTATAAAGCAGCCACAGAATTGCGCTCCTTTGCATTAGTTTATATGATAGCCTAAGAAAATCCTCCCTTCAGTGTTAAACAAAAGCAGAACTGCAACGTGTGCAACATTCAAAAAGCACCAATGTTGCTGCAAAACATTTAAAGCCGCTCCATTCTTCACCACAAATTACCCCACATAAATTAATCTGCTAACTATTTTCAGAAGAATATTTAAACAGTGGCAAAAAAATAAAATACCGGTCTTTACTATTTCATTCATATTCCCTTAGCACTGAGAATGTTCCAAAAAGATTATTTGCTAAATATATTTTGGATAAAAGATGCGAGAAAAAGTCTGAAAGCTTCATCTTTGAACATCTTGCTCTTTCCAATCATTAAAACGGAAACGTTTCCACTGGCAGACCTATTTCTATGTGCAAGAGCAAAAAAAGGGTAATAACACCAATCAGAATAACCAAGCAAAGACTCAGATTTTTCTCACCTAACAAATTCACATGAGTTGCGGCTTAAGAAACTCCCCCGAAAAACGTTTGGTTCTGCATCAAGAGGATGCAAATTACAAATAAGGAGTCTGAAAAACATATCGTTAACAGTAAAACAAACATTTAAACAGTTCTGTCAGAAACTCCCTGTTGGAAAAAGAAAATAGTTGAAGCCGTCTTTCATCCAGCTGACCTGTTGTGTTAGCAACAGGTTGGGAATTGACAGCACCGCTTTAATTTATTCTCTCCAGTGCCTTTAAAGAAATAAAAATAAAAACTCCCATCAACATTCAATATTCATATACCATCCCCGATTTACTCCTCCTTTTTGATTTTCAGAAGACAGTTCAGCCTGTTGATTATATTCTACTAAGAACCTTTTGAAATTATTCTACAAACCACTGCTTTTACAGAAGCTGAATTTATAAACTGCTTATGTTGAGAAGAAAAAAAAAACAATCTATTTAGCATAATAATTGAAATGGGTGGCAGAAAAAATAGGATGACAGATATAACAAAAATGAACATTAAAGTGGCCACAGCTCATGAATAATAAGGAGCACATAGCCTGCGTCTTAAATGCATTAACATTCTTGCGATGGCTTACTTTAATGGATGACCCTGCATGTCTTGGTATAGTTGTCATAGTAAAAGTATGATACAGTCTGAACATAAAATCCCTTCACAGTTAAGAATCTATCCATTGGTAAACACTTTGCCTTTGCAGCTTCATGAAAAGGAGATAACTGTCTACTTAATGTTTTTTTTATTTAATTTTAATCTTTTTAAAACCATTCTGACTGGTCTTGGCAGAGGAATCATTTGTTCCAGTTAGTCTGATTTTTTTCTTGGTAATGTTGTAGCTCTTAAGGTTAAACATGTTTTCATTTCAGTGTTGTGTGTGAATGCTTTAATTGGCCTGTGTCACAACACTCATATCTTCTTTGTGTAAAGTCCTAAATGTACCTTTTAGGCTTTTGTATATTTTACACGCAACGGTTTCCTTCTTATGCTGCTTCATTTCTGCAAGTAAATCAATAAAATACCATTTCCTCACAAATGGACTGCGCCATTTCAGTCTGCAAGTTATTTGTTACAGTCTCCGTGAATGTGCACTGCATAGTAAATGATTGTAACAGCGTAATCAACAGTGTTTCTATAAGCCTGTTATTCCAGTTGATTCATTTTGAATTGAGATGTAATGTGAAGCTACGGGGACCGGTGGTATAAGGGCGAGATGACATAATCCACAAAATGAGATTTCTTTCAGGTTTCAGCTCTTAACATTTTCAATTGAACCATTTCATATTAAAACATTTTCTGTCATGAAAACATTTGAAAACAATTTTTTTTTTCAAAATGTAAATTTAAATGGATGAAAAAGAAACGATGCATAATGTTGTTTGCATTACTGTTTTTAAAGGTGAAATGACCAGGTGATGAATCATAAATATCACAATATTTTCTCAAACCAAAACATTAACCTTAATGAAACATCACAATCAATTGAAATAAACATATCTTTTTTTATTTTTGAGAAATTGATCATTTTATTTGTTTGGTTTAAATAATATTTAAATATGTCTATATGAAATGTCTATCATTTAAGCTGCCATGAGACTTTATGTGGTCACATCTGTCACTCCATCTAAACATGTTCTTTAAAATTGTTCCAAATGTGAGGGATCCAATTATGATTTGTGAAACAATTCACTCATAAGAAGCATGTGTCAATTTTGACAGGCCTTTATTGCAATATTTTGGAACAAAGAGTATTAAATGGGCTATGTAGTATTTTCTATTTAAGAAAATATTAAGGTAGTGGTAGGACGTTACTCTCTATTTTATTTTATTTTTTTATCTTTTATCCTAAAGCCCAGCTGATCAGCTTTGGTTTACTTTTTAATGCTCCATACTTGGCTTTAATAAGTGCTAGTTGAATTAATTAGACCTTGTCCCTTACTTTTTCTGCCAGTTTAAGCATTCAGCATTCCGAGGTGAGTGAATTGTCATCAGTCATCATAGCATTACATAAATAAATATTACAAAAATTGATGGTGATAAAATCTCCCTTAGTTAATATTTCTATACATGTCTAGCATTAGCATCGATTCTAAGATCCTTTGAATTGATGTGAGGATATAATGTATTAGCTAATAATCACTGGTTTTGTTTGAGGTCCACTACAATTATTATTAACCACAATTGCAAATATTTTTCATGCACAGAAATGAAAACTGATATGAGGCGGAAAATGGGCAACATATTTCAGATGGTTAATCATTTTATAGCAAACTTGCCCCTGTGAATGTGTCTGTCTTCATAATTTAAATCTTTGTAACGTCAGGGTAGCATGTACTCTCAGACCAAGGTCTCAGTCTGCATTGCGGGGTGGATGTCATTCCACGGCTCTCTACGTTTGACAGGCTACATGATGGTTGTTTCACAGCAGGATTGATTTGACAGGGTGCACAAGCAGCTGTTACTCCAGTTGTGTGTGGATTTCATGTCTGCTGTATGCTGAGCTAACCTGTGCTGTTCACATTTTTCCTGCTTTGCGGTTAATATAAAGCCCAGTGCTTAAAGTCACTAAAAACACCCTGTTACCACCAAAATGTTTGACTTCTTTGTCAACAATTTTTGCTGTTCGTTTATCTTAACTTGAGGTCTCTAAAAAAGTGTGAAGTGGCTTTATTATAAATACATTTTTAAATATGCATCTTTTTTTTAAAAAGGTATTTTTAGGTATTTCACCACCAGATGTGTTGGCATCTTTTCAAGTTTTTTTTAATTTTTTTTTTTTTACACCATTTCTGGGTTTTATTCACACTAAAACTGTGTCGTCTTTGGGACACAGAACGAGTATATATTCTAAACAGAACAATAACTGGACATTCATATTTTCTAATACCTGCATAATATTCTTGAAACAGTTAAATTTGGCACCTCAGGGATCCCATATCCAAGGATGACCCAGAATTGTAGAGGTTCTCTTTCTGATTTTATTCCTGATTTAGTTTTGTGTGAGCATTTATTTTTGGACAGTGTATGTAAACATTTAGGCTATAGAATGTGGGATACTTGCTAAATGGCACTCCAGAGAAACTGGATAGTTAAAACCTTATGGATAATATTGAGCAGGGAAACGAGGATTTCAAACCTTCAACATGACTGCTACCAAAGGGAGAGGATTTGTGCTTCTTGGTTGCATCTTGGTATACAACTAAATACATATACTTTATATCGAACTGAAGCATGCTACAGCTGTCTACGATGTTCATGGAAAGAGGTAAACTCTTGCTTTTTACTATCTCAATGTAAAGAACATAAGAGAGATGAATGCTCTCTGGGTGCACTGCATATTGGTGTTTGTGTACGCTACATCTTTTGAGACTTCATGGTCTTCTTGTTAATAAACATCTAATTGCCTGAAGAGTTTTACCGGCCCTACCGTTTCGGCCTTTGTAATTGGCTCGCAAAGCCAAGTTGCGGCTGTGTGTTTACATACGGATATGCGAAGCAGCAGCTAATGAAGGCCCACAGGAACGTCGCTGATGTAATAAGTTCATAAAGTGTTTTGAAGCATTTTTTTTAAAAAAAGATGTGATGGGAACAGAGACGGGCCCATGTACAACCCTCTGTCTGTGTGTGTGTGTATGCGTGTGCTTGGTTTACCTGCTGCTGTGGTGTTTCGTATGCATTTCTGCGTGCGCGTGTGTGAGAGCACTCATGAATAACCCATCTGCTCATCCTGTCAGTTAAAGCCCACTGTGAATACAGCCTGGCTGGCTTTGTTCACCAGCCAGTCATAAGCTGTCCTGTCAAAACATTAATTAACTACCAGGAAACATTTTGGTGCCGTTTGTGTCTATTGTTCCTTGTTTTTTTTATGTGTGTATGAGTTGTGGATGAATATAAATGCACTAATGAGATCAGCTAATCCAGTTTATATTCCTTACCTTCTAGATGAATGTTGTATTTATACCAGCTTTATGTCCTTGTTGGTTGGCTTTTCTTATAATATATCATAAATATGCAGACACTTGTGATTCTGGTATGCTTTTCATGGAAAAAACAAAACAATGTTTTAACTCATTCCTGATGCTACTATAATCTATAATTCTTTTAGTTTTTCCATCTCTTACATCATTTTCCATGTCTCTGCCTCTTTGGGTTGGCTAAATAACACTTTTAAATCCATCACGTCTATGAAGTAGTTAGCATAATACATTTTGTGTAATAACAATTGGAAACTTAAAAGATTTTCATGTCTACATTTCTAAATCAAATATAAAATTACCTTCTGAAATTATGTTTTCTTGCTTTAACATTTTTTTTTCAATGTTAGAAGATAGAAAATAACCAGTACAAAATGGCTTGAACAACAACAACAACAAAAAACAAGAACAAACAAGCAAAAATGACATGTTTTATTTAACTACTCCTGTCCTGCAGGTAAAAGCCTCAAATTCAAATGGTGCAGATGGAAAAAGTGGGCAAGTGCAATGAAATAAGAGCATTTTATGAGGGGCAATAATATTTTACGAGAATTTAAGCTGCGACTGTTTGGAAATGAGATGCTTCTGTAAACTGAATGTATAAACTTTAACTACTTAGTTGAAGCACTGATATCCCTCCCCCCACCCCGGACTCCCCGGGACACTTTCTGGTGTTTGCTGTGTAGTCAAAATTATAGGCACTCATCGTGATTAACATTATAGTACAAATACATGTAACTAAAAGTAGGTTTATTGTTAAATCAGTCTTATTTAAATTCATATCTGAGCAGTGAGACATTTTGCAGAAGATGTCATTTAAAAAGAAAATATATGAAGATACCATCTTGGGTTGGAATTTTGAACTAATCAAAGTAAACTGGATTTAGAGCTTGATTTTATGAAGGCTGTACTTGCAAAGCACACACACACTGTAAACAACAAAAGTGAGCTGCATGTTAAAGTCAGTGGGAATAATTATAAAAAAAAATCTCCATTTTAACAGAAGATGTGGTTGGAAAACAATAGCTTCAATATCTTTTGCTGACCTTGTTGAATTTAAATAATATCGTATTTAACAGAACAACTCTCGACATGTGCAGAAGGTAAGAGCGTTTTTCTTTCCACAAGCCGAGGAGAAGTTGGAGGTTCTGGTACTGAAGAGTTCCGCAGTCCTTTTTTTTTTTTTTTAAATTGAAGCTAATTTGGAGAGAAATGCTTCATCTTGCAAGACAGCATGATAATTATATTCTGAAGCAAGGGTAAAAGGTCACATGGTCAGAGTCCTTTTTGTATAGTCACTGTTCGATGGGTGCATGAGTGTGGAAAAACAAATGATACCACTGCAACGCCTTTTGCTGAACATTGAAACCTCGGGGTGCAGCGTCGTGATTACGTTCTGGACTCTTTTCCTGCTGGTCGGCATGCGACATGATAAATTAACTCAGCTTGATAAGCAAATCATCAGCTTTTAAAGTCGCATCACAAAAGGAGCAAGCAGAGTCTAAGATCAAAATCATCATGTTGATATTATGGAGTAGTTGTTCAAGGATTGCAGGGTTTATTTTATAGATATTCCACCACATCCAGCAAGCAACTGACTTGATTTCACCATTCGGACAAGACAGCTATACATTTATTCATGTTTATTACTTATGCGTCATAAACGTGATGAGATATTTACGTATTGTGATGACAGATGGAAACATATTTAAAATGGAAGTGATGTTAAGTATGTGAACTTAATGCACACCGACTTTCTGGACATAACCGGAGAAAAAGTTTTCTGTTGGTAAAACATCAGTCATGCATTAAGTGACAGACTTGGGGTTAGAGGCTGATGGATGTGCAGCACATACCAGAATATCCAAAATCACAAGATGTGGTGGAAACGTTCCGCTGAAATCCAAATATGTAAGCTCGTGTTGCTGCAACCTCCCCGCCCCAAGAAACAACCCAATAACAGCTGTTTGTCCAATAAAGTACTACGCTTTGGTGGAGACGTAGTGCACACAGATGCAGAGTGGCTGAAGTCGTCGGCGTTTTCTCTGCACGGAAGATGGAAATTTACCAAGCGCCGAGTAGAATAATGGCACACTTAGAAATTGGAGCTACTCTGACAGCTATGACAAAAAGCACCGTTCAACATCACATCTGGTATTTTTCCTGAGAGCGCTTAACCAGAATACCTGATCATGGAATGACCATAAAAGGAGGAGTGACGCCCTGTGGGCCCTCCTGAGTGGGTTCAGATCTGTGGTGGCTACGTTTTCTGTTGGGCACCCCACTGGGTGGCTGCTGTTTCATCACTTGCTTTTCAATTGGTGTGACATTTTATGTTTAATTAAGGGGGGGGGGTCTTTGCAAGATTATATTTTGGCTGTGGTGGTTTTCAATTAAACCCATGAACGGTTAATGTTCTTCGGTGATTCATTCTTAGCAAGACGTACAAAACATTAGAAACGTCTTGGATCAGGGTGGTGATTTCTGTGGTTTAATTAAAACCGGACATGACACAGGATTTGTAAAATTATTAGGAAATTTTTGCAACTTTGCCATTTTTCTTGAAAAATGACAATCACACATTAGAGTGCGGTAAACCAAAAACAGTGACAGATAATGAAGTGGGAGGGAAACAAAACCTTGGTTTTCCGACTGTTGCCATCAGAACTCACCTGATTCGTAAATAGACTCTCAGTAATTTATTCTCTTGTTCTTGTGAAGGAGAGTTTTAATCAGAGAGGCAATTAAGAGGCTCGGGATTGGCTGCAGGAGAAAACCTTTAGTAGTTCAGAACACATTTTCTCTTTTTTGAAGAAGAAGTGGCAAAGAAAGCCCAGGACAACTATATAAGGTATCAAATGTGATCCCCTTGCTTATTAGTGGAATTAAGGCAGCTACAATTGAAACAATTTATAAATTTTATTCATGAATTGCCTCTAGGCCTACACCTGTTTTTTTTTATTAGCAACATGTTTTACAGCTAACTGCAACTCTCCCCCACACTCCCCCATTCTGAAAGCTTTCTCTCTCCTGCTCCCACGGGCCTGATGTCTTTCGTCTCAATTTTGGAATGGGTCATTGCGCAAGGATTGTGTCTCCTGTCTAATATGAAATGATCACACCTTATTGTTTCCAGAGCGTTTTTATGGCCACCGGGGGCATTCTGGAAAAAAAGGACAAACATAAATGCAAGGACGCGACTCGGCTCTGCTTTCTCTGATTCAGTGAAATGTTAAACTGGGGTAAGCAAAGGTTTGGAAGAGGAAAAGACCGAGTTTGATGGTCTGTGAAAAGTGACTGTTTCATCAGCACCGGGTGACGCTCCTTTGAGGAGGGTGACGAGGGTGCAAGAGAGGAACTGCTAAGTTGACGGCTGGGGAAAGCTTAATATGTACAAAGGACAAGATGTAAGTGAATTTTTTTTTTTTGGAATGATGAGGGCCATGACAAGTAATTCGCAAAGAGGGAGAACCCATTCACACCGCTGCAGCTGCAGAGGTTAGTTTGAAGCACAAGGAGACAAGGACTGATGGCTTAACAGAAATAGAGATTGAAAAGCGATTTATTTGAAGCACATATATTGTTAACAAGACCTTAAAGGATAGAGAGACAGAGAGAGAGAGCGAGCCAGAAAAATGGAAGTAATGTGAAGCCCAGGTACGACCGCTTTAGCTAATTTAGACACTTGACAGCCTGAGAGCCGTTTGATGTCCTCAGCTACTGTTTAACAGAGAGAGGCTGTGTGATTCCTTCACTCACGCACATGTATCAGTGGAATTACAAGGTTTTTTTTTTTAGATTTTGCAATTGCTTTTACCCTCAAAGAAAATACTGTCAGGTCTGAAGATGCATTTCAAAGGTAGACATTGATAGGAGGATCACTTTTGATTCGTTTCTGCTCATCCTTGCTGCTGCAGGGATGTCGCTCATCTCCAGTGGGTCAATGGGCAAGAGGCGGGGTACACACTGGAACGGTCATCAACCTATTGTAGGGTGACATAATACTTGCAGATGGACAATGTTTTACCAACTGACCTTACATAATTAATCTAGTTTGATGTTATCTTACAGTTAGCATAGAATTGTACCTTTAAATGCAGTGCTACTTTACTTGGTGCATGTTTTCTAAGCCATGAGTCTTTCAGCAATGGTTGATGAGTTTAGGTACATTAAGCAAAGCTCTGAAAATCCAGTACTGTCATTTAGTTATTGCTACTTAAAAATCTGTTAAATATTTCACTCAACCTTCCGTCGCTCGTTTCGCTAACTTATAAAGCAGAATTATGAAAACACAGTATTAAAGAACATTTTTTTATTGCCATTTCTCTTTCAATGCGGCCTTTGTATGCTGACTTAATGAAAAATGAAGTGTCAGCTCGTTCTGCATGGCTGACGCATATTTTATAAGTGGTAGAAATTAAGAGAAGTTTTGTTTTTCAGAGTTCATTGAAAAATGTGCAGCTCTTGTTCCCATTAATCTAATCAGAATCTCTGATCAAAGAAAAGCAATATGTCATCTTATTGTTGTGTTTAAATCACAGGTTCTTTGTTGATATTGGGACGGTTTTTGTTTAACATGGTGAGCCAATCTAGCTTTCTTACAAAAAGGTTTATTTGGTGTAATTTCAGAATACATCTTAATTTTATACAGACCTATGTAAGAGTGGCCAGACTCCAAACAATGTCAAGCCGAAGTAAAGGTTTGTAGAAGTGCATTGTCAGCAATGCAAGTAAGATTCAGAGCCCCAACTGCAGTAGTAAGACATGACAGGTTGTCAGTGAACCTGGCTTAAAAGCGCAGAGGAGATCAATATACCCTGCAAAACATGGGATCCAATCGCGCATGCAGTAAATGATAAAAAGTATTGAAAATGTACTTCTTTGCAACTCTTGAACATAAAAGTCCATCTTAAAAAAGAAATTTGAAGTTGGACAGTAATTTCTGATTCATCGTGGCCTTTGAGGAACAACACTTCACTTCCTGTCCAGTCTCTACTACATCATCTTTTAGATTGTGCTGATTGAAATATCTAAGCATGAACAAATTAACATCTCCAATCCTGTCAATATCAGTTGACATCTGCGGTTCCTCATAGAAAACGCGTCAAATTTTAGTTCTTACAGAATAAAATGTCTGAATAAAACACCGAGTTGGAATGCCTCATCTTTTGAACAAATCTTGAAATGACTTTGGGTTTGTATCACAAAATCCCTCAATATCTACATTCACATCTGCTATTTGGTTACCCTTTTTCTTAGTAAATTGCTCCTCTTGACTCCCATCATACAAAATCTCTAATATTTCTGGTTAGATGATTGTAAGAATTGTCAGTTTCTAGTGGATATGTGTGGATTTACTCTCATCGTCATTCAAGAAGTTTAACAATTCAGTCCGATTCAAAAATGTGTTGGTAATCCTAAAAAAACATGTTGCAGAGACGGGTAAAAAGTTGCTGAGACGTCAATCAAATGTGTAATTGAAAACTTAACAAAAGGGAGAGTGCATGGAAGGGAACCAGCAGCGTTTCCGTTCAGTTTTTTTTTTTGAGGTGTCAGTCACATATGTCAGTTAAACTTAAAGAAATTTTTTTTTTGAAACCTAAAAGTGACAGAATGATTTAGGAAATTGGTTGAAAGACCCCTCTCAAGCAAAGGGAAAGAGACAGGTTTTTTTTGTGTGCTATGTGCCAATGAAGGACACTGAATTTAAAAACTGAAAGTCAGAATCCCAGGGGAGAAAAATCCCCAGCAGGTGAAAGCTGGGACTTCTCTTCATTCCTGTCTCGGCAGAGAAGGGATTGAAGAAACTACAGAACGACTTCACAAAGAGGGATAAAGGGAAACACACTGGATATATTGTGTTTGAAGTTATACTGCACTGTTTTCTATTCACAAAAAAATCCCCCGTCATACAACTGTGTAATTGACATTCACGTGAATGGCTTCCTTTCTTACACCTCCCTCTCTGTATTGATTGCAGGCCTTTACATTTTCGTCTGTCCTTTCTGTCTTCCCGTGACTTTGGCTGGTTGAGACACTGCTTTGTATTCTTTTAGTCACATGGAAACTAGAGAGGACGATATAATGCAGTAGAAAAACAAAGGTACTTGGAGGTCAGGGAGGCGACGGCTGAGAAGGAAAGGGAAAGAGAGAAATAGACATGTTATCTTTTTTGACTCTGCCTTATCAAAAAAAGAAAAAAGAAAGCACTGACAAAGCCATGCGGCCATTTCCCCCCCCCCCATGGCAATATCTCTGTCTGTCTCCAACAAGGAGACTGTTGTAATACTATGAGGAGATGATTTGCCTTTTTTAGCGGTGGAGTTTGAGTAGAGTACAGAAAATATTTTTTTGTAAAAGTAGACGAGCAAAAAAAAAGGTGTCGGAAGTCTATCCAATTGCTTGTTATGCAAAACTGTTGTTTCTGCTGCCAAATATGCAACTTCTTGATAAAAAAATTCAACTCAATCTTTTTTACTAGCTGCCAGAAGTTCTACACAAACACCGTTCCTAAAATTCATTGTTTTGATCTAGATGGTTAACAATTTACAAAGTCACAATTTTGGAAAAGCTTAGGACATGCTTCTAATATGCACCGCAATTGCTGTTAATGGCAAAGTTTATGTTAAATACAGGAACATTAATTTAAAATCAATAATGGAGGAAAGAGACTTTTTTTGATATGATAAAACCAAAACCCACAAACAAAATTAGATGGTGACATGCAACCAGGGTGGTGGTAAAATGCAAACTATACTAAAGTGTACCAATTGATATTGCTATAATGATCCAAGCAAAACATAGTTTAAGTCAACTTTAGCTTTAGAGCTACTTGACCCCAATCGAAGCAATTGACACATAAACTTTAAATTTTAAAACATTGTTAAATATTTTAAATTTGCATATGCCATCAAGCATGTGCTTACGTTTTTGAAAAAAGTTACTAAAATCGTCTATTATTCTGTTACATTTGAAAGGTCTTTTGATGATACACCAGAGAAAGTGCTTGAGGGACAAGTTTTCTTGATGTTTGGAGTTCACAGCTTAATGTGGCCTCCCACACACAAACTCTGTTGCTGACTGACAGTCAGCTGTCTGAAAGGATACGTTACTTTGAGCTGATGATCCAAAGAAATTAAAAGAGGTACTACAAAATCTAAAATTAGTTTTAGATTTCTAGTTTATGTATCAAAACAGCCATAAATAAATGTTACTAATGGCATTGCTAAATCAGTAGTAATCTGCATCTGACATCGTCTTGGCTTGTTTAGGACATTTTTAGCAAACTGTAGCATAGTCATTATACTCGGCCAGGCATAATGCTCACTAGAGTAAACGTAGTATAATATGGTGTCATTTTTTTTTTTTTAAATGGGATGTTTGACAATTTCACATGTCATAGATCTTGAAACCTTTTTTAAACTAGCATATCAAACAATTACATTTGTTTTAGTGTTTTTACCATGTGTGTGCGCATGTAATCATAGTAAATTGCTTCAATAGCAATGCCTTGATTTGATCTGCAAATGACTAGAGCAATGATGAATTAAGTATCTTTAAAAGCCTCTAGATGATGCATCGTATGCAAAAGTCACCATCTCACACTCTTGCTTCACTTTATGATGCTTACCTGTGCTTGGCTAAGTGGGAAAAAAAATAAAAATAACAGCATTTTTCTGCAAATGCCAAACTCGGAAAGGTCACTAAATAAAGATTTTCTCTCTTTTTTTAAACTTGGTAAAAGAGCAACATTGAATCAAATTTTGGATAAATTCATGGCTCTGTGGGTTAGAGCCAGCGTTTCAGTTTATTATCCTTAACATCCAATATAGATCCTACTCTCTTTTATAGCAAAGCAGCTTTCGACTGTGGAGCTCCTCTGAAGTGACTCGGAACAAAACGACATCGGTTCACTTCTCCTAGTCACTGTTGGTGACACGGATTGGGAAGGAGGTAAAAAACCCCAACAAAACAGTGTGGTAAATAAGATAAATGCAATAGGCAAAGAGATGGGCAGAAATAAAGTGGTAACGATAAAGATCTGAAGGGTGGAGGAAGTGGCGAATGGGAGTGATAGATGGAGACAAAGATATCTATGAGAGGGGGTTGCAGAAAAACAAAGAAAATTGTGGTAAGGTACTAAAAGGACTGCAAAAGTAAGGGGGAAAAAAGTTCTGCAGTGTTATTTTATTAAGACCCAGAGGGTTTAGTCAAAACACCCCTGAGACTAGTGAAGAGAAGCACATTTCTTCACATAATGTACCTCGCTCAATGAAATTACTGCTCAGGGAACCGGTTCACCGGTGGTGTTCAGTACAATCGTCTCAGAGCTCTCTGATTAACTTATTCTCTGAATTTGCCAGCGGATCATCAGTTTTTAAACAGACAGGCCAACCTTGAATATAATTTGGAAACATCCTCTTCCAACTGGTGAACGTCGGTAGTCCACAGAGACGTGTTCTCGCTCCTGCACTCTTTTCCCACTTCCCCAGTGACTGCGCCTCGGCCGTCCCCAACGCTAAGAGTGGAAGTGAAGCCCCTTAAATTCAAGGAACCTTCCCAAAATAGCAGTGAGAAGTTTACAGGGCTTATATGTCAGTGTCCCAGGAACAGCCTGGTATTGAACACGTCCAAGACTCCAGGGAGGAGATTTGACCCCTCAGTGTTTCCTGGAAGGCCGTTCTCACAAAGGCCCAGCAAAGTCTGATCTTCTCACACCCTGCTAAGGTAGCACACCTTGCCTCGGGACCTATTATTACGGTTCTCCACCACAATCATTAGATTTTCTCTGTCCACATCCATCATGGTCTACTTTCAAGCTGCCACAAAAGGGGACGGAAAAGGACTGCAGCCAACAGGAGGAACAGCCAAGAACAATTTGGGTCTCCCTGCCTCCTTTCCAACAATCGTTCCCCTTTATAAGCCGAGCAGAAATTCATAGCCATTTTTTCTCGTCAGACTTGTGTTCAGGCCGTGGCCATGAGAAGCAGATGTACTAACATGCTGACTTTAGTGCTAAAGCTGATGGTGATTTGTGAGATAACTGCAAACTTAATCAGAGTTTGCAGTTTTGCTCCTTTTGCCAATTAAATTATAAATGTCATATTTGAAAACCTATTTGGAGCCAAATAACTGCTTGACCAGAACGCCGAAGCTTAACTTAACAACTTGCTGAATGAATGACGGCGTCTCTTTTAATAAAAATGGTGACGATAAAAGAAAACAGTTGAAATCTGCAGTTCCAAAACTGTTTTAGTCTATTTTTTTTTCAATAAGTGTATTTGCTTATTTGCATATATTTATGCTTTTTATGCAAGAAGATCACACAAAAATGGACAGTTACAGGTCTTATTTTTATTTAAGTTCATTTATGCTGTTGCTGGTCTGTGTATCGACATTGTCAATTTCTTGGATGCGATGCACAGAACATTTGTTAGATTGTACAACGTGTTCTGAATTTTTTTTTCTTTTTAAAGTGGTAAAAACTAATAATCATTTCAAACAGTTCCCCTCAGTTGCTGTGACATGCTCAGGCACAAACATTTGACTCGTTTGGAACAAGAGGATTTTACACAAGCTGACTTTGAGAAAAGACCTCCGCTGAATGTTTCATAAAAAATAATCGGAGTCCTCTTTTGTTCAGTTGTCAAAAGTATGTTTACTACGCATCAACAATACAAACTTTTATTATTTCTTTCCCTTCATTTGATTTTAATAACTTTTACTTTTGAAGTCATTCTGTTTTGCTTGTAATTACATTTGTACTGATCTCTGTCATTATTCCATCCTTTAATGCAGTAAGTTTGTACAATTCTAATGTTTTTTGTGGTGTGGGAGGAATTACCGATTATTAGAAATTGCAAGTGAAAGAATCTCGAGCTCCATTTGGAGAAGATTGTGTCTCATTTTGATTTTATGAAAGTTTACTGTTAATCATTTCGTAGACGCAGAAGAAATTGCATGGAATAAAACGAGATTGTTATAGTTTGTCAGTGAAAAAAAAATAAAGCAGCTTGTCACAGATTTTCACATCTTGAATTAAACAGTGGGTGATTAGCTGTGCAATTTGAAATATTAGTTAAATTAGATAGAAAGACGAGCCGAACCTACAGCAAAGAAATGCTACAGGAAGCCTAAACGAGATCTTTCCATCGCTTGAGAATTGATCTGGACTTGTGATGAAAGATTTAAAACTTAGACTTGTTAACACCTCTGTTGTGCTACCAGTCATCTTGTCTAAATCGTGTGCTGAGAATGGAAGACTATAAACTTTTCTTGTAAGAGTAACTATCTAACAAAAAAAGACAATTAAAGCAAATCAATAAAAGTTTCATAACACTACAGCAACTTTGAGACTGGAGATTAAGAGTGTAGAAATTCCACTTTGGTTTCGCTCCATTTCTGTCTAAATCCACTCTCTTTTTTTAAAGATATGACACCAGTGCGGATGGGAGAAAAAGAGGAGAGGGAGAGAGAGAGAGAGGACAGAAACCTTGCTGTAGAGAAACAAAAACCTTCATTGTGAACATAAAATAGCTTTTTGTGGGTTTAAGTGTATGACCTAACCAGAGCAGGTGGCTTCACAGTGAATCTAATACTAGAGAGGGGCAGTTAAGACCAACCTTATTAAGATAAGAAAGAATGAGACAGACCTAAAGCCTCCAGGGAGCAGTGATAAGACCAAACATTGTCAGCCATTGAAAGCACATTTCCTTGTGGATAAGTGCGCTGGTGAGGCAGGCCCATAGATACAACTCAACACCGTTTCTCTCCCCGTCGTTGACGACGAAGAAAGCCGGGGATTCGTGACTAAAGCTGCTTCTTGTGAGGTTTCTCATTGGTCGATGGGAGGGTAAAACACGGTATATGTATATGGCAAATGAAGGGAGGGAGGTTGTCTTCTATTAATTACACTCAAAGTTACAGTCTAGTGGGAAACGAAGCTCGTATTGCAACTTTCTGGCGGATAAAAACTGAGTGCGAAAGAGAATAGCGAAGAATACCAACGTGGAAGGAGTTTTGTGTAAACCGGCGATCTGGAAAAACACTTAAAGTGCCACAGTGGTGGCTTTTGGGTGACTAATGCTTTTAAGTTGACAGCCATTTTTAAAAAAAAAAAAAAAAACCATCCTCGACGCCACAGACGAGATGCTCGCACGTCCGAGGATTGATAACAGCCTGCCAAACGCTCTGCCAAGTAAGCAATTTTACTCGAGCGTTTTTGGAGAGAGCGGCGTGAAAGCGGGCGCGTCACGCACGAGAAAACACCGCTTTCTGCCACCTGATGCCGAGATCCGAAATGTCATATTGTCCCCCAAGCGGGGCTCCGCTTTGAAACGTCTCCCCGCCATTGTGCAGCGACGGTGAAAGTTGGGAGCCCAAATAAAGATGGCAACTGCTCAGTTTGATGGATTACTTATTTCAAGCTAGATTTAAGTCTGTGAAAATTGATTTCTTTATACGTTGAGCTGAAATGAATTAAAACAGCTGCTGCCTAGAAGACAGAAATTCAATCTTAAAAGTTCAGTAATAATGATCTGCTATAATTTCAAATGTACATATTTTATGTTTTATGCAAAGCTAATGATCTTTTTTGCATTAATTCTTAAAGGTTGAGCTTTAATTACGCACTACAGTAAAGCTTTCATTTCTCACATTGCAGCCGGTCTGTTCATTTAATCAATACATCTATAGTGCCTTTGAAAAGTAATCAAACCCCTTGAGCTACCACATTTTCTCCTAGTTCAGCCTGCAGAATGTATTGGACACCATAGATGTTAGACTTTTTGTCGTGAAAAAAAAAAATCTAAGGAAAAAGGTTGCATACAATAAAAGAAACTGGCGTCAAATTATGTGGTAGAAATGTAACAAAGTTTGGAGAAAGTTTAACGGTGCTCTGCCTGTCCAGATGGAAATTGAGATTTCATATAAACAGTTTTGCCACACAGGAAAGAACTAAACAACAAATCTCTTTTTTATGCCTAGGTAAGCAGACTGTTTTCTAACACTGGCGTACCACAGTTTTGTGAAAACACAGGTGATGTTGTCGTCACGCCCACAAGTGGGCAGTACATGTTGCCGTCGCTTTCAGTCTCTCAGTTCATAAAAAGCTGCCGAGGAAATCCAAGTAATCACTGGACCCACAGTAAAGTGTGCTTGTATCTGCGTGCTTAGGTGGGTGTGTGTGACGGTGGGCTGATTGTGTATATACGGCCAGTGTAGTGATGTCTCGCGTAGCTCCGTGATGGGAGGGGAGAGACTGCAGTGGCATACAGCTGGCATTTTATGGCACCGCAAAACTCCTCCTGGCAGCTTGTCTCCCTGTTTTTGCTGCCTCAGTCTGTCACTGTATCATCCCGTCTTCTCTCCCCGTCCCCCTGCACTACAGCTCCCAGCGCTTCTTTCTCTCCTGTCCGTCTCACTTCTGCACACACCAGCTCATCCTTTCGCTCCAAAGCAGTAACTGATGTCACGTACCTCGGCCCATCTCTTTCACTTCCAGCGTTCTCTCCTTTCTCTGCCGGCCGACTTTCCTAATTCACTGCCCCTTCCGCCTCCGCCCCCGATCTGCCCCGTACATAATCTCCTATCTACTGACAGACGTCGATGGATTCCAGCGCCCGGCGTGAATGTTTAATGACGACTCCTATGTCTTTTTACAAGCCTCCCCTCCTCCACATCTTCAAGAACCTTTTTTCCCCCTTTTTTGCTTTCTTGCCTCTTTCTTTCCAGTCTACCACTTTTACCTCTTCCCTTTTGCTTTATTTACTACCCAGGAGCCACACAACTGTTTACCATGATTAACAGCTGCCAATGAGACTCTTAAAGGATCTTTTCTTTTAGAAAACCCCTCTGCCCCAAAATTATACCAAGCATTTGTAACAAATTCTTGGAAATGGAAGCACATAAAAACACATTAAAATGACATTTAATATTTCAGACAGCTTTTCAAGTGTTGGGGACTGTGTGAGTGCATGTGTGCAACCTATCATCTTTTGTGTCTGACAGACTGTTTGTGTCTCCTGGCTATTGCCAAGATAGATTGGTCATTCAATTGTTTTGTGCTGAGGGAGAGTATTGCTCATCGTGCTCTCATGTTGCCAATATCTTTCCCTGATCATCCCGTTATTGATCCAGGTTGTTGCAAAAATGGCTGGGTCATGTGTTTTCCTCGACCTCTGGTTTCTGATGACCAATCCCTTTTTTAAACCCAGACCACCAATAAAGCCTCAAAATGACTTTCTGATCAAGTTATTGATTCATTTTTTTGTGGCGAAACGTCCCGACCGAGCATCATGTCATGACTCTGGAGGGGTCCCAATATGTTACCATGCTTGTATAATTCAAGACTAGCGCTTTTGTTACAAACTTCATCTTAACAATCTTTATATTAAGCATTATCTTGTATATTAAAAACTCAATTTGTCAAGTTGATCCTGCACCCATCCTCTGGAATGACTTTTTTTAAATTTTATTTTGTTTTTCTTTCTTTGTTTCTTCAGCAACTTCTTTAACTAACATCAGTAACTTTTTTCCCCCAATAACAATCATCATCATTATTATCATCGTCATAACAATAACAAATTAAAAAGTTTCTTTTGCGCTCTGATTAACTTAAAAACAAGTAAAATATACATTATCAATGTCCCACTTGCATTTATTTAACAAAAACAGTTCAGACTTTCGATCATAGGACTGCCGACTTTGTCAAAAATAATTTGAAATGTTGCATTTCTACCCGCTTTTTATATCAGTGCTGCTTAAAGTGTTTTACATTGCAAAGTGTAAAACCCTTCTGTAGCACCACATAATAGGAGAACTTGTATCGCACAATTATATTTTACAAGCTTCAATAAGAACACTGTGGTAGGCTTAAAATATATTTGCTTGGCTGATTTGCGCTGTCAAATACGTCCGGAACATTTTTTAAGTCTTCGGTTGAAACCTTTTTATAGAGGGAAGGGAGAAGAAGAAAAAATTTAATAAAATTTGGACTCATTTTTATTCTTAAGTGGAAGCTGCCGTTCCTCTGGCTGCTGAGGTCTCCTCACAGAGCCCTTGTGGATGCCTGGCCAGATTGCATGAGGGATTTTTGTCTAGTTTTCTTCATAATTGAAAGAGATATTGTTGATATACAACCTTGTCAAGCTGCCACATACCTGCCTGTGTGTGAATATGTTGTGTGAAACTATTAGAGGGTTGACCTCTGAAGGGAATACCCATCGGTACTGGCAGGTAATAAAAACTCTTCATCTTTATCCATCTGGGATGTTTGCTGAGTCATATATTCCTAATGACTGAGGATATTTACTGAGTGTGTGTTTAAATATATGTCTCTATTGAGTTTGTGTCCTCCTTCTTGTTTGCCATTTGTGTTAAGTCAATACTATTTGTCTTTTTATTAAAAAAAAAAATTCAGACTACGTGGTCACAATGCAAAGCCATGCCACAGTTCTTAGGGAATTTATTTGTAAACGCTGAAGAATTGTAACAGACCAACACAAATTTGTACCTCTTTGTGAAGTGGAAGAGAGATGATGCGTAGGTTTCAGGTGTTTCGAAACAGTCCACTGAGTCAATATTTAGTATATCCTTTAATGACGCTGCTTTACACTTTGCCACAGCCCTATTTCTGTCCTGTCTGATGTGTTTCTTGTGTCACGATGTTGTTTTTTTACACTAAAGTTCTCCAACCAGCCTGGATGCACAAACTGTACATTTGCGATCTTTGTTTCCCAGTTTGTTGAACTCTGCAGGCAGTTTGCTGCACTTGATTTTATTTTGGAACGTCGGAGCAAATGGGGTAAACATAAATGCATTCCACACTTTTAAGGATGCTGCATGTACATGCTGGGGCCTCAATGCTACCTCAGAATTATGCACATTAAAACTAATACTTTTTTTTTTTTTCAACCAGCACGTCTTTTTGGCATTACAGATATGAGTAAAAATACAGGTGGCTGATAATCCTCTTTAAATAGACTCCTCTTTCTTTCTTCTTCCTCTGCTTTGTATTATTTTATTTTATCATAATGTTAAAATGACTTCCTGTGCTTCGTGTGCCTTTTCCTTTGAATCTTTCTGAGGTTTTTTTCCCCATACACCCACTCTCTAGTCATAATATTTTCCTTGTTAATGATTTACTATTACCTGGACTTTCAGCTCATTGCTTTCTCTACAAGTGATTTAAAATATATTTCAGGAAGACCCCGCAGGAAATTGGTTAGCAAAAGGCTTTTTCCTCCCTCTCACACATAAGCACTTGATTGTAGTTGTTTCTCATCTTCACGTCAAGATTTTCTGTCTTTCCCAGCTTCAATAGCCAGTTTTATATAACTCGAGCAAATTGTATGCAGTGTGACTAATTCTGACTCAGTGCAGATGCTTATGTTGTTTTCAGTTTTGGCATCAGATGAGAAGCCAGACGCGTTACTTTTGCTCCTCTGCAGCTATATTGCACATGCACACACAGCCCAAAAGAGCAACTTCACAATTTTTTGGCTAAAGGGCAAATTCGCAAACTTTCCTCAGCTTTAGCCTTTTACTGATTTCAAGGTTTCCACTTTAGGATTTCCTTGCTTCGATTATTGCAGCAAACTCTCAGTTGTTTGTCTTGGCTGATGGCGGGAAAGCTCCCAAAAACGTTTTTGGGACCGAAGTAAAGATGATTGGTCTTCCGTGTTTATCCTTCCTTTAAATTTTAAATGGCACAGTATCAATAGAGGAAACATATTAAGTAAAACTCCCACATTTCATTCTTAAAAATTCACCACATCTGCCCCAAAAAACAACAACAAAAACACAGCAACAGCCAGAACAAAATACCGGAAGCAAAACTAACACACATACAGTTGTCCCCCATGTAATCAAATATTGCTTTACATTTTTATTTAACCAAGATAAGTAGTAGTGGTGTTTCATACTGTTGAAATCTAATAAACTAATTCTGTATTTAGTATGTTCAGTCTTAAGAAATGAGGGAAAGAAAATGGCTCTGGAGAAAGTGGCTTGAGAAACAGATGCTGACATAATTGCTTTAACTTAGATGGACAGCATATTTCCAGGGGGTTTACCTACTTAATGGATGGAGAGAGTCTGATACAAAGTGGGTGAAAAGAGTTTGAGTTTAATGTGTATGAGTAAACTGTAAGGAAGCAGCAAAGTAGTCTAAACAACGGCTGGAAAAAAAAAAAAAAACAGGCGCTGGCGCTGCACAGCTGAACCCTTGTTTTCCCCAGTTGCCGGCCGTATTTTTCCACTCTTAGTGCCCTTCTGACAGCTTTAATCAACACAATAAGGCTTGCTGAGATTTCATTATGGCGCTTTCGCCACAAGGGGCTCTGAGGAAGGGATAGATGGATGGCTACTTTCAGAAGAGGGAAGAGATGGCCAAATCAGCCAGGGGGACGGACAGGCGCTGGAAGATGGAAGTAAGGAACAGAAGAGGCGAACTCCGTAGCAGGGAGGGGAGTTTTTTTAAGAGCAAGCGAGGGTAGGGGGTTGACAGTAACAGAGAAAAGATGAATATATCCAGCGAGTTGTATTAAAGAAGGTAGCGGTCAATGTTTGGATTCTGACACCTCGGCAGAGAGAGATGAAATAATGGCGTTATGCGGCCTGTTGATTGGCCCTGGCGGCGCAGGGGGTCTGCATGAGAGCAGATCCGTCTTGCACTCTGTGGACGAGAGGGTCAAAGGTAGCCCAGCAACGAGTTGATGCTTTTTAATGAAGAAGGAAGGAAAAATAAAACACCTCTGTTGTCTTCACCAACAACAGAACTGCCTAAATTCCTTTGCTTGTATTGAGGGTAAGGACATTTTCTAAATTTAAATTTAATCAATTTGTATTAAAATCATTGAATGTTTACGTATTTTTTTTATCTTACTGGAATAAAATATTGTGTTGGCTGTCTGATGTGGCGCAGCTATGCATTTTCTCAAATCCTCTTACGATTGTTAATCAGGCCTGATGGAGTTTGGGGACCACAGAAATGTGAGACGGTTCAAAGGAAATAAGCAACTTCTTTGCTTATTGTATCGGTTTCATCCGTCGCATTATTGGTGATGCAAATAAACAGACCCGTGATTCCTCCTTTTAACACCCTCCGTCTTATTTGAAAAACAAATTTACCTTAACTCTTTATGTTTGAGAGATCAAAAGTGATTAAAAGTTACAAACTTTTGTTTTGAAGAGTAGCTACTTGACTACCATAAATGTATTTTATTTATTTTTTTTATTCAAACAAAAGTTAAGAAACTAGGGTTAATAAAAGAAAAATACTTACTCTTTGGGTGTAAAAGGAGATTTAAATTTCTCAGTTAAAACATAAAAAAAAATCATAATTTGCAATAACCATCGGTCTTGTTGGAAATGTTTTAATACACCCAAACCACAGTTATGTTTGTAAATTCTTATTTTTGTTGTTGTTTAGTCAGTAAATGATTGATGTGATTAATAATAAACAGTCCCCAATTACATATAATTGGTCTGATTGCTTTGTGAAACAATATACAAATTCTGCGCTTCCTTTTTAATATAAAATAGCACAATGATTAAGGAAAATTATGTCCCATCAGAGTGATTTTTCAAAGGATAATTAGACTAATCAATTTAAGGCTAAGGCCTGTTAAAATAACTTAAATTAGCTTTAAGTTCAGTCACAAAAGCCTCTCTTAGAATATAAGACACGCTTTACTGCAACTCTGCTCTTTATAGATGCTATTTCAACATTAATGATTGGCAACAGATGTTGGCCTTCGAGCAATATTTGTACAAGCATTGTTTTTCTCAATTTAAAAGGATGTATCTTAATGCCATTGCCTTAATGCTTGCCTTTATGGCATTTTGTTATGTTGTTTTAATTAGCTGGACATTATGCTTAAAAGCATTTCATGCTTAATGACCAGAGCAGATGGCTCTGTCTACCTTTTTCGTATAGGCTGCCAAAATATAGATGTTCGCTTTAAAGCATTTTTTAAAAAGTAGCAAAGAAACTATAAGCAGTTAATAATCATTTATTGGTCTGCTGATGACGTCTCTAACCCAGTCCTGAAATGACCGAGTGTAACTTTGTGTGTCATTAGATGTGAACGCGCTACAAAGACTGAAAGAGAATTAGAATTTTAAACATTTAAAATGTAACGTTTTAAACATTTTTGGTATCCTTCCACAAGCTTCTCACAATAGATTATATTTATTATGTATTTACCAATGTGCTTTAGTTCATAATTTGTTCCTAAACAAGGAGTTTGTGCCTGTTTTTCAGATTACCTCTGGAGTACTGACTTTTCACTGTCAAAACGCCATTTTACATGTACGCATGGTAAATGATATTTAATAGTAAAATTATAAATCAAGTCATTTTCCACACTTAAACCCAGCCATATGATATTACTCCCATTCACAGGAAATAAAGCGACACATGACATAAAATATTAGGTTAGTTCTGGCAGACCTCTCCTCTCCGTGAACTGCCAGCACTATCTTGTCGGTGTTCAGTCAGTTCATTTTAACTTCTCTCCTTACTGAACCGTGAGGCCATCACTGGCCATTTTATTCTTCAGCTAACACACCCAACTGGCAGATGCTGAAAGTGAAAAGTGTTTGTGTCAGTGTGATTCTAGCGGCTGTATGCGCTTCCTGTCGTGTAATGACCTCGGTGTTTGTAGGAATCATTGGACAGAGGATGTACTTGTGCGCGTTTGATTATTCAGCCGGGGTGTATTTATGTCCTCTGTCCCTGTTTGTCTGTGACACATTCACCTTATTAAGTACTTAGTAAATGCCAACGGACTCTGTCTCTCTTACCTTTTCCTGCATTTTGTTTCTGTCCTTTTCTGTTTTGCCACAGCTTTTGCTCTGGCTTCCAAGCACATTAATCAAATGGCATTTTATTAAGCACTCGGAGCAAAATCAAACAAATGCAAAGATATGTTGCAATAATATCCTTTTCTTTGTTTTTGTTTACCTCTCTCACACATAATGTTGCGTGTATCCAGTTTTTGTCTCATCTGGTCAAAGCATCTTCTGCCACGTTTGGTAAATTTCAAAACAACTTGTGGCAAACACTGAACAGGACTTCAACAGTGTGCTCCATTATCTTTTCAGAGCTTGAGATTAAAATAAAACAACTACCAAGAGAATTACCAGTGCTCAATAGTTAAGTACATTGGTACAGAATGCTTTTTATGGGTCTGACATATAATTAGGTCAGGGATGAAATTGCAGTGTGTGAATATGACTTGGCAAAGAGGCAACCTGGAGGCAAAATCCTGAGGAAAATTAAGCTCACAACAATGCCCCAGGCATAAATTAAGGAGTTCTCAAAAATAATAAATATATATATAAAAACTCAAACAAAAACAAAGAATTTTACATTAGTAGAGAAAACTAAGAGAAGATTCAAGTGGAGAAAGAGCTGAGAGAGGTAGAAGATTCTCTGCGAGGAACTGATTGCTCTGGGGGTGAAATAATTAAGCATGAGGATGAGCACCACGCTGCGTAAAGGAAAAAAAGGAAAAAAACTCATGAGGGAGCATTGGATCGCAATCCAGCATGTGGGAAGAAGCGATGACGGCAAAACTGAAAAAATACTGAGAATATCTGAACAGATTCTCTAGTACCAAGTCTACTTATCTGTTTTTTTGGTTGGTTAACGTTGCTATCTGTTGCTACCTGTTGTGGTACAGGGAAATGCATTCTATACTGTTCTTTAATATAAAATTCGCTACAAATGCAGCAAATTTGTAGTGATTTCAAATTCGCTGCTGCTGGGGTGACGTAAAGTGAAGCGGTCATAGTTTGAATTTAGAGAAAACACTGTACGCTACCGTCCCTCTGCCTTTTCTTGCTCTTTGCGAAATGGTCTGAAGAGGTTAACGGTACAACCACAAATAACTCTAATCCTCAGCACTAAAATCACTCTGCTGCAGGTTCCCTGTGACCCCTCTCCCCGCTCCCCCCGCTGAACCTCTCAGTCTGCTAAAGTGAAGTCAAGTTCAGGTCAAGTCACCGAAATATCAAACACTTGTTGTCGAGAGAAAAACCTCAGCAGGTTTCTGTAAAATGTCACTTTGACACCAAAATACCCCTTTATCCACACAATGAAAATAAAGGCTCTTGCCTCCAAAATGCATTTCACTCTTATTATGACAGAGTGTGCATTAATTAATAAAGAATATTACATTTTTAAGATGCGGTGATGAAGTAAAATCTATGATGGTGTGCTGAATGTTGGTCATTTTGAACAGCACTAGCTTGTGTTTTTAACATTCCAATTGCATTACTTAAAGTTTTTTGTTTAATTTTCAGCTTCGGGAAGCTTAATGTACATATGCCTTAATTTAATTAAAGAGGAAGAGAAAACTTGTCCAAGCTGCTGAGATTTGATATTTAAGGGAGCCAGCTGTGCAAAGTTTCTACCGTGTATATTAGAGGCAGAGAGCAAGTTAACTTGCAAAACAATTGTATTGTCTTTCGTCTAATCAATCGGTCTCAACTCTCCAATGAGACTTATTATCCGTTTCCCCAAGTGATGTTAAGACTGCGGTCTGCTGCACATCAGGCACCAACTGATGAAATTAAGGAAGTAGGTATCCCATTTACCATCAGTTGTCTCAACAAAATCAGCCCTAAATTTACAGGGATATTCACTAAATGTTTTGGAGCACTTGAAGTAGAAACTCAAGGTTCTGGTCCAATGAAAGGTCTGTGCCGCCACGGAGTTCCGGATCAATCAATCCATAGTCTACTGCTTATCCAAGATTGGCTTTAACTGGTCTAGGAGTCAAACCCAGACATGCATCATCAGCAATAATCCCCAGCTTACTTTTGAGGATCCCAAGGCATTCCCTGGTCTGAAGATATAAACAGAATCTCCAACTTGTTCTGACTTTACTTCAGTCTGTTTCCCTAGAAATCCTCTAAAGAGATGCACCAAGGAGAAATGCTCAAATGGTGGAGTTCCTTACTTCAATTCTCTGGCAAAGTTCTGCCATATACAGAGGATGCTCGTTTTCACAGCTTTTACTAATAATCTTGGTATTCTGGTTCATGATCCATAAGCGAGAACTGTAATGTTAAGGAATTGGTATGAGCTACATTACCTTTAGTCTAACTCCTTCCTCCACCAAGACCGAACTGGAAAATGTCTGTATTACTGTAAATAAAGCCTTTAAGATGAATCACAGCTTCATCTAATTCCAGTTGAGGACCAACAAAATCATGTTCAACAGACCTTTGTTTGACAAAAATCCCTCCTTAATCATGATAAAGTTTAACTATTTCGTTAACATTAAGAGTTTAGGAACCACTCAGTGTAAAATCTTTCCCCATGCTTTACACTGGTCCTTTGTGATCCACGAGTTTAAAACTGAATACCCACAGAAAAAAAAAATTCTTTAGTCAGTTTTCTCTACAGGTTCTTTTCAATTCAAAAACCAGCCAACAGTTAAATTAGATTCATAATAAAATATATTGCTTCCATAATGCCTAACTGCAGGCAAATTTGTAAGCATCACACAATGGTCTTTCCCAGCATTAGATGGAAAAAAGTCCCTGTTGAATGAAGGAAACACACTTAGAGGCATGCGCATAGATAATCCCAGGCATATGCGCCGCCTATAATGTATTCGAGTGGAGCAAAGCTCATTCTTCTTCTTGCCTTTCAGGCGTCTTGTTTCCCACGCAGATGCTATCAGCGGCAATAAGCCCGTGTGGCCACTGCTATTCAAAAAGCCATAATGCCATCTATATATCGTGTGCCACGGCGGATTCTAAAGGAAACAAATTAGCGGCTGAAGTTTTTATGGCTTGGCTCGTTTGGGTGGCTGCACTTTTTTTGTGCCATGTTGACTTACAGATGAACAGCCGCCGCAAGTGAGAGTTTTGTTAAAACCGTAATTGTCACTTAGAAATAGATTGATTTTAATTCTGCTGCACAACTTTAGGGGGGGAGAAAAAAACAAATATTTTCCTCTCATTCAACATCTTGATGATTTGGCTGAGATAAAGATTTATATATCGCATTTGTCTGCGTTCTAAAGCCGAACTGTTGTGAGCTTGGTTTCTTTTAGGGTTTGTATCCTGAGTAACTAATTGGAGGGATTCCTGCTGCTGGGTTTGATTGAAAAAACCTGTCACTGCCTGGCGTCTTTGTAGGGAACTACTAGAATCAATTTTGCCCATGAAATGATTTACCTAATAGAAATGTTTTTACCTAATGAGGTGTTCATGCTTCATTAGGAGCTGCATAAAGTACATGCGAAACGAAAGCAGCAGCTTGTGTTTCTTTTAAGCAGACTGCTTGTTATTAGTTTACAGCTAAATCTGTACAGAAAACGTTCTGATACTGAAGTTAGATTTTATGCCTAACGTGGGATTAAGACGCTGCTAAATTTTATATGAAACTTAAAACTATTTTTTGAACCTTAAGTATGTTTTCCTTCTAATTGCCCTAAATCTTCAGTTAATTTCAAGATGCATAAGTTGTCTTTTGGGGGGAGAAAACGCCCCCTGCTTTCTAAATTAATCATCAAAAACAGAATTTTTGCAGCTAAATTGCCCCATCTTCTAAACACGTAGGAGTGCAACAGGAAATCGACATAAAATGTGCAGAGCATCATCCTGTGTTTACTGATTTGGAAATACAAGTTAATTTGTGGGAAAGCGTTTATTTTAATGCACAGCTACGCCTGACAAATCTTTATCAACGCACTATCACTTTGTCTATTCTGATACACAAAACAAATGTAACCTTGTATATCAGTTCAAGTTCTAGCAAACCAATTCCACATGCAACAAAGTCTTGGTTCTTCATGTAGACTAGCTGAAGCTAATATTCTTAAATCAACATGTCTCAATATCTTTTGGGATGTCTGACAAGTGAATACGTTTCTGTTGAGCTTTATCACCCCGAATACACGTGGTTACTTTGGTACAATCCAGCTCTCGACTGCCACTTTCCTGCAACCTTTGGATGTGTCCTTTTTCCAACACACCTGAATCAATGAATGGTCAATGACCAGATCGTGGCAAACTTTTCTGACATATATTTAATGATGTAGCCATAAAAAACAAAAAAAAAATGTCTTAAATTGAGATGAAATGACATATTCCTTTCAACTTGAATACTCACCCTTCAGTTTCTAAGTGTAGAAGGGAGCAAATGGGGGAAAAAATCACAAAAATTAGTCCATTTCTAAATATCTCTTTAAGTACTTTCCATGTAAGTGTTGCAAACTGAAATAGCAAAGATGTTTAATTTATAAGTGGCTTTGGTAAAATGATGAGCAAAAATACACACACACACACACACACACACACACACACACACACACACACACACACACACACACACACACACACAC
>CAEGAF010030394.1:0-11804 GCA_903067075.1 Micropoecilia bifurca | reverse complement strand
CCCCCCCCCCCCCCCCCCCCCCCCCCCCCCCCCCCCCCCCCCCCCCCCCCCCCCCCCCCCCCCCCCCCCCCGCACCCAAGGCTGCACACCCCCCCACCCGCCGTCACCCTTCTGTGGGCTTCAAGAAATCTGAACCCAAACAGAAAGGTGCAGGTTTCAGCTTCAGGATCAAACACCTGTTTACACCATGTCTGACTGTTAAATCTCAGAATACTGACTTTAATCTCAGATTTAAAGTCAAAATTCTGATTTTAAATCTCAGAATTCTGACTTTAATCTCAGAATTCTGACTGTTAAATCTCAGAATTCTGACTTTAATCTCAGAATTAATGTCAGAATTCTGACTTTAATCTCAGAATTCTGACTTTGACTTTAAATTTATAGCAAGAATTCTGACTTTCATCTCAGAATTCTGACTTTATGACTTTAAATTTATAGCAAGAATTCAGACTTTAATCTCAAATTTAAAATCACAATTCTGACTTTAATCTCAGAATTCTGACATTATGACTTTAAATTTATAGCAAGAATTCTGACTTTTAATCTCAGAATTCTGACATTATGACTTTAAATTTATAGCATGAATTCTGACTTTTAATCTCAGAATTCTGACTTTAATCAGAATCTTAGAATTCTGAATTTAATCTCAGAATTCTGACTTTAAAGTCAGAATTATTTATTTTATTTTTTCGATGGCCCTAATCCTCTTCCGTAAATAATTTAAAATTTTTCACTTAAGAAAAAACATAGAGCAAAGAATGCAAATAATAAAAAGCATACATTTTGCATCGTGACATGTGGGATAGGAATCATTCAATCAATCAATCAATCAAATTTTTTTTGTATAGCACATTTCAGCAGAAAGGCATTTCAAAGTGCTTTACATAATTAAAATAAAAATTAAAACAGAATACGAGATGGTTTGTTCTCTGAATCTCTGAAGCCGTCTTTTCAGTTCTTCTGGGATTTGGGGTCAAAGTTCAGGCATTACTTGAGCTTTTGAAATGCTAATCTGTCCCAATTGTTAAAAAGAAACAAAAAAACTTACTTTGTTGCTTGTTGCAAAGGTTAGACGTCATGACTGTTAAAAAGTGCATTAATCTTGTCTGCAATTGATGGATCCAAGTTTATTTTGCCACCTGTTGCACAGTAAGAAGGATAATGATTGAGCTTAGTGTTGAAAGTCTGCAGAATCTGCATCTGTTGGTGTGAAGTTGTGCTATTGCTATAAATAATTAATTTATTTAAAAGGTTTTCAGACATTTTTATGATGGGTGTTAGTAAGTGGAGCTATAATTGCTTTGACTTTTCCCTATGACTTAAAGTGTGTTGAAAGCCTTCTGCCACTTAAACATGCATCTCAAGTGTCATATTATACTTTATATATAGATATATAGCCTACCAGCTGGCAGAAAACTAAAAACAATAAACCACTGACAACATTCTTACTGTATTCCAAAGGCTAATGGAGACATTTCTGTTGATTATAAACAACTACATTTAAAAAAAGAACATACTCATTCTGTCTTTTTTAATAAGTTTTATTAGTAAAAAAATCCCTTTTCACATATTTGGCCTCACACTGCAAACAAGTCTTAGGCATTTTGCTACAATCAATATGAAAAAATAAACAGCTAAATATAATTGCTACACTGCTGATAAATGTACTCAATGTGGTGTACAGAGATATTGTGTTTGCATAAAAAACGGGAAATAAAGAGTAAGGACATTAAATTGTGTGCAATGTGGCAGCTGATATCTACATTGTAAAATGAACATGTTACATATTGGTCAGATTCCTAGGGCCAGCCCAAGACTTTTTGTTAATTTCAATGACAAAATCAAAACTGGTGGATTATTAATGTCATGCCGTTGAAATAATCAGAGAAAAGATATGGGTTATAAGGAAACTGTAAATCATATCACATCAACAGTCAAGATGGTTAAATGTGCTAAAATGACTTTGGCACCAAAATCTTAAAAGTAAGAGGCAAAAAAGAAACAAAAGTCAATGTACATATAATAGTTGGGACGTATTAAACTTCATCAAGTGATGGGACATTTACCAAAGTGCAGCGTTTATACTACCAAAGTGCTGTCCCTTTTCTACATATAATTGTGATATAGACAGGACAACTATGAGTGTTTTTTCAGGTTCTCAGGGTTCACAAGTTAGAAAATAGCTAGAACAAAATGATTATTTATTTAAACCTGCCTATTAAGTGTAAGTCAGAGAAAAAAGTTGTTTAAAACAACTGGATATGTGGGGGAAAAAAGCAACAAAACTGAGAATTATTCCTTCTACAACAGGAGTGTAATATGTCTGAGCAAAACATTGACCAAACACCACAATACAACATCTACGTTAAGCTCTCGGAGAAAGAGGAAGAGCGGTTTACACTGTCAGCAAGGGAAAAAAGGCAGTTTGAGACAATATTCCAACATTTGTTCTCTTTCAGTTGCATTTTCCACTGGATCTAAGAAGTAAATTGTGGACATACAAAGATAAAAAGGCCAGTTCATGCTAGAAGAAAGGGTGAATTACTCTACCACTGCAACTCAGAATTAAATTCATGCAGAGGATAAGAAACAACTCCAAAATATCATATTGTGTGCAACAATTAAAGCAAGAATCAAGGCACAAAAAGTACTGAAAGAAAGAAAATCCAAGCTCACAGTCATTTAGAGTCAAATACAGATCAAAGTTCAGTGATAGGTCAGCATTGTTAACACAAACCCACATCTGATGAAGCTTTCTCACTTGCTAATATGAGGTCAGAGCTTTGAAATAAAAGTTTTCTTTAAACGAGGCCTCGTTTCCAGATCTAAGTATTTTCATCACAAGCCAAGTAGTAAAACAGCACTTGGACATGCAAGGCAGTGCTGATTAGGTAAAAAAAAGAAAAGGAAGGATGAAAACATCTTTATTGGACAATTAAAGAATCAGTGAAAAAAAAAGTTTCCCCATTAAACAGTTTAGAAAGTAAAAGAAGGATGAACAGTTAGTACGGGCATGTGGAGCGGAGGGCGTCTTCTGTGACTATAATGAGGAAATGCAGAACAGATGGCAGGAGATGGCGGCGTTAACACAGAATAATTAGCCACTGTTTAAAGCTCTGATTAAACACAGAGCTGCTGCATGTGAGGTTCTTCTGATCAAAGAGGTTAAATTACAGTAATAACGTGTTATTCCCAGGAACCTTACAAGTGCCAAAGAGACTATTCTTCAAAGCCAAAGAGAGAAGAATAACAGCCATTCAAAGAAGGACTTTGTTCTAACATGCATGCACACTGACTTCACATGTTTTTTAATGCAGGTTAGCCTGCGTCAGTCCTAGTAATGCATCAGCAAACTAACTCTAATTTTAGTCCACACTCTAGACAAGGTACATAAAATAGTTGGGACTTCATCAAGTAATGGGACATTTACCAAAGCATCAACCAAAATGCTGAAGTATTCCCTCGGTGTAAAGGAAGTAGACTCCCACACACCTTTCATTTCTGCATTGTTTGCTGCATGCTTGTTGTTTGCATCTAGTGAACGTGTGGTGGTGGGTTTGGGGAGCAGAGTTGCTTTGTTTGGAACAAAAAAAATAAATCAGGCAATAAAAGGAGCATATAAATAAATTACATATAAACATCAAAGAGGAGATCCTTCATGAAGCTGAGATTTATTTATTTTTTGCCTAAAAAAAATAACTTAGAACTTTTAAAAATAACTGAAAATTACTTCAATGCATCACTATTTTTTTTTTGCTGACAGAAAATGTTGTTTTTTTTCTTTTTTACAAATGTACAAGTGTACAAATATAAATGACTTCCACGGAGAACTTATCACCATTAAGGTATGTAAGTCTGGTTTAAAACCTGAAAAGTTTTCCTCAAACATTTTTAAAGCGAATCATATTTTGAAAAAAAAAGAAAAAAAAAGGTCTTGGCTGCTGCTATCCGAGTCAAGATGCAGTGAGCAGGTATGAGTGTTGGTTGGGTTTTTAAAAAAAAGCATTTTATAGTGTGTTGTGTCTTTAAGCTGAAGCACACCAGGAGAATAGCGCGGCAGGTAACATTTAGTTCTTAGGTCGCGTTGAGTTCAGCCACCAAAATTATCAGCAGCATGTCCGTCGTGACTCTGAGACCTGCCGTCCCAATTTGAAACTTTTGCCTGATGTTGCTGCTGCACTGTCAGCAACAGGGATCCTCTTACCTGCAAGAAAACACAGACACGTTGATATGAGCCCTCACATTTGGTCACAATACTGAGTTTGTGCGCTACTCCACTGAGTTTCAGTAGCACAGAATTACAAAGTGGAAGAAAGTAAATTCTTGTGTATTTATATTTAGCTAGTTTTGCTGTGCAAAAAAATCTGATACCAGAATCCCCCTAATAAGTAAGTGGAGTTATTTAAATAGTGTTTAGTTTAATCTCAGTATAAATCCAGCTGTTCTGTGAAGACACTAACACAGCAGGTAGGATAGGTTTCCAAAAAATATCCCAGGCTTTGAAGAGAGAGCTCTGTTCAAACAAAAATGACCGTCTACCTTAACATACAGGCAAAGCAACGAGCCGCATGGCGCTCCAGTAAAATGAGACTGAAATGTAAATGCTTAGCTTGCATGTAAAATACTGGAGTAAAACCAACACTGCGAACCATCGTGAATACACAACCCAAACTGTGAAACAAGATGGTGACAGCATCATGGTGTGGGGATGTTTTTCATCAGAAGTAGCAGGGAAGTTTCTCTGGTAACACATTGCAAATTACAGACAAAGATTATGGAAGAAAAACCATCAGAGGCTGCAAAATACTGGGGTTAAAGGTCACGTCCTAGCAGAACAACCACTCTAAACATTGGTTTAGATCAATTGATGTTGATCTAAACCAACATCAATGGTGGGAAGTGGGGGGCCAGTAGAGGCCAGTAGAGGCCCCCCACTTCCCACCAGCACAGATGACTGATGCAGGAAGAGTCTTTGCTTACTTTTACAACAGTAAAGGTGAAGAGCACAACGCAAAGTATTTTTCTTTAATAGCCACACCTTTTTTTGATCTGCAATAATTTGCACATACATTTTCTACAAAATATCCAACTACTTTACTCTTTAAATTAATATATGGCACATACAATTTATTTTGAGCATTTAAAAATGAAGAAGTGTAAGTTTTTAGGCCCCGGTCACTCTTTCTTGAAAGTTTGGCCCATACAACAAAAAGTTGTGGATAAAGGCAAATTTATGTGAGAATGAGCAAATTAACATTAAGACCTACATCCAATGGAGAATTTGAACTAAATTAATGCTCACTGATCCATACACCCATCTGAGGAACTAATTACAAATACACACCACACTTATTATATTTATTAGAAGAAAAAATGAAAACCATAAATTGTTTTCCTTCCACTTTGCAATTATGTGCTACATTGTGTTAGTCTATCATGTAAAATCCAAATGAAATGGATGAAATTTAAATATCAGACTATAAATATTTTTTTAACTGACCAAAAAGAAAATATTTCACTTTTGTTTTACTTGTTGACTTATTCACGCCGACTTTAAGGTTTTTAATAAGGAAAAAAAATGTTTCAAGAGCTTTAAGATAAGAGCAGATATTCAAAAAGGTATCTGCTTTCAGAAACAGAAAATAATAATTATATGAGGAGTTATGCTGAGTAGAAAACTCACTTATTTCTACAAACACCTCGCTGATGTTTATGGCATTCTTGGCGCTGGTTTCCACAAAGATTGCATGGATGGAATCAGCAAAGTCCTTGGCATCTTTTTCTGGCACTTCTCTGTAAACATACAAGATTTATTAAGAACAATGTTTAGCAACCTGTAAACCAATTTTCTCACTAAGCATCGCTTCTTTTTTTCTGATAACACACAGAAGATTTCGCAATTTAACAGATGGAGAAGGGAGAGTGTTTATCAATGTTCAAGAATATAACAGTGAAATAAATTAACAAAATCCCTTTTGTATAATTTTGAACAGAGTTTTCTGAAATATGATTGGCCCCACTTTCTTTATTGCAGTGAATTGGGAGTAATAACCATCAGATAACTTCAAAACATAACTATAAGATCAAGCAAAAGTTCACCTGGAGTCTAACAGGTCACATTTGTTGCCAGCAATGGCGACCACTATATTAGGAGGTCCATGCTGGCGAAGCTCTTTCACCCAGTTCTTCAGAGTTTGGAAGGAATCCTGATGGGACAAGAAATATGTTATTATAAATGAAAAATGCATGGAGAGGCACATAAAGTCCAATCTCCATGGACAACAGGAAAACTGAAACATTGTTTTTATAAACCAGAACCAGATTGGTGCCACTCTCATCTCCAAATGCATAAATAAATTTCTAAAATTTTATCGTTTGTGAGGTTTTGTTCTCTTAAAGAACCTTTATTTCTTTTCGCACAAATGCAATGAATGTAAAAAGCTAATTAGTAGAAAAAAGAAAAGTTAAAATCACCTCTTTTGTGATGTCATAGACAATGATGGCCGCCGCTGAACCTCTGTAGTACATCGGCGCCAGAGCACGAAACTATGGGAAGATGAGAAACGTTTAAAAAAAATAAATAAACAATGCTGTGTGGACCTTTGAAAGGGAAGCGACATAAATGATGAGTCTGAACTGTGCAGTGAGTTTAATCTCTGCTTATACCGTTTTTATACTCAGACATCATCAATCCTGAAAATAGCTTAAAATCCAATGAAATGTGAGAAGGATTTAGAATGAAGAATGTGACTGTAAATAATCCTATTACAAACAATCGACACTGACGCATCATTGAGGACCTTCATTTCCTTTCTGTCATTCATTTTGTGATATATGAATGCTAAATATATCAGCTCAGTATAACTGCACAGTTTTACACGATTACCTCCTACAGATTGTGCTTTTCAGAGACTGACGCAGAAATGACATCACTAAGCTGGACTGTGGCAAGTGAAATAAAACTCTGATCAACCCAAAAACGGTGCGTTTTAAAAAAAAAAAAAATCAAGCAGTGCAAGTCCTTCCTCCTTACACGTTCAGATGTTATTAAGGGGAAAAGGAGCAGAAAGTGTCAAAAAATGTTAACAAATAGACATTTATGATCGATCACACATTTGATCTAAACCAAATGCATCACAGAGACACTCCTTGATCAGAACAGCCTGTGCAGAATGTGTAAACTCTGATTCACCCGGTTCTGGTGTGTAAAGATAAAACTCTCCCCAGCTCAGACCTGACCTCATTAATAAACCCTCTCCATAGTGTTTGGATTCCTCTAAAGGAAATTACTATTTTTCTGTTGCATGTGTGAGATTATGCTACTGAAATAAAAGACTGACTTGTTTAAAGTGTCTTACATATTGTGGGTAGATATTATCTACTTTCAGCATTACAGCATTAAACTGCTGTTACTTGAAAGAAAACCTTTAATACAGTATGTAGTTTTTTTCTTTTGCTGTTGAAGCATCCAGCAAAACAATGACTTATTTCCTGATCTTGTGAATAAAAAGTAAAATGATATTTAACAATATTTGCTCACTTATAACATATTGGTATCAGTCTAATAACTAAACTATAAACCTGACTCACTTACACCAGTTCTGTCAGGAGGAGCTGACCAGAACTAGGACCAGAACCTCAGCAAACTATTGTGAGAAACTTGGGAAAGGAGACCCTAAAAGCATGACTCAAGTCAAACAGCTAAAAGGCAATAAAATCGAGTACTTAAAAATATGTACAATGACGTTAATAAATGAATCTTTGACATATTTTCTCATTATTCTGACATTTAGCAATTCTAACTGACCAAAAGCAAGTGGAATTTGGTCTTATTTTCCTTCAGGCAGTGATAATCTGTTTTTATCTTGTGTATGTAAACTTCAGGTTTCAATGAGTAACTCTGCAGCTGATTCAAGTGTCACACATCAGCTAATGATATTTATTTGGAAAGCAACGACCCAGAAACTCGAAATCCTGGGTGACCCAGCCTGTACGGCAATTCGGTTTTCCTTCACAATAGAACAAAACAAACCATTCGTCTTGGAGTGACAATGTTACCTCAGAAAAGCGCACATTCCCCATAATTACAGTTGTTACTGGCCTAAGGTCTAGCAGCAGGAATCCAGCTTGGGATTTTTTGGCAGCGGCACTGAGGAGAGCTCTGTCTGTTTCGCTGGCGAGTGTCGGGGCTTCGCCACAGCAAGTCCTGTGTGGTCGATCGCCGCCCGAACCCGAAGAGCAATCACACCGAGGCCAGACGTCTGGCCACACACAAGCAAAAAAAAAAAACAACTACAGTGATACCCTGGCAGAGCTGATTAATAGCTGAAACCACAAGCTGGGTGTACGAAAGGGACTTTCTTTTTCCAAGTGGATGTGAGGCTTCACTTCGCTTGATTTCTGTGAAGCAGGGCAGTCAGAGGCGGAAGCTTGGTGGGTTACAGTTGGGATCGGTTGTCGCTTGATGCATGATCTGATTTTAAGATACGAATGCTGAACTTGGGGAATCTCAGAGACTTCCCTTGCTGCACTTATGTTTCAGCTGGTTTTGTATTCCTTTCTTGCAATTTGTCAAGATTTTGACGGGGCCAAAGCTTCAAAGAGATTAGAAAACAAGGCCTTTAGATATCACAGCTGCTTTGTAGAAACAGGAATCCAGGAACGCATGGTGCATTTGACTCTTACATTTATACATGTGGACTTGTTAAGGGATCAAGAGGTTGAAATGGTTGTGAATAAGAAATAGGGATGAAAAATCTTGCATCGTTTGCTACAAATGACTGTATATACACTAGAGGGATGTTATGTTGCTGCATTTTAGTCAAGAAAATCTTTATTTTTTTATTTAAAAAAGGAACTGATTTACTTGCTTATGTATTTTTACTGTTGTGTAAAAATCTGCAGAATGCAGCAATTTATCTAGTTATTCAATTAATCATCAGAATTAGCAATTTATTTGCAGCCCTAATCAAAAGGTAAAAAAATAACAAAAACAGGGGACAGTCTGATATAGAGTGGCAGAAAGCATCAGATAAGATACACCAGAAACAGCAGCACACGCCACAGGGCTGAGACGCTGAGTTCCTCCTCCTGTCTTATCTTAAATAGGTCTGCACGGATGTCCCCTGAAGAGCACAAGGAAGAGGAATCCTCCAGAGGGAAGGAGGATGAAAGGCGAGCCGTATCTTATCTCAGCTCTGTGGAGAGCGCTGACGCAAGGGACAAAACATTACAATAGCAGAAGGTTGAGCTTGAGAAAGGGAAGTTCAGAGGAAAAAAGGGAAGTGATGTTGGATATCTAAGGCACAGAGAGACAGGAGTTAGACAGTGAGTCAAAGGAGAAAGCTGCTCCTTTCACAAAAAAACAAAAAAAACTGTCACTGGGCTGGTTTCACTTTCAGCATGGATTCGCTTTTATTCTACATGTCTTCTATCAACTCCAAGAAGATATTTTAACAAAGGAAATGCATTTATATATGAACAAATGTCAAATTTGTGTCAGGAGTGACATCATTTTGAGACAAACACATACCAGAAGAATCAAAGTACAAAATATGGTAGATTTGTATTTGGCTTTCAAACAAAACAAATATCCCTCAGATTAAAAAAACCTGGAAAATATTCCAGACCTCCTTCTATGGAAAGGAAAATGTTGCCCCCTTCCAGAAGAATGAGCTAACTGCAGGTGCTCATAGATACAGTTAGAGCTACATAACTATTTCACTTGCTTTAGAAAAACATGGAAATGTTGTTATACTTCAACTTCAGAGTAACTAAATTTAAAAAATACTTACCCTCTCCTGTCCTGCCGTGTCCCAGATTAGGAATTTATGCATCTCGTTTTGGTATTGCACTGTCTTGGTCATGAACGATGCGCTGTGGGAAACAGTGAGCAGATGATTATTAAATTAATTTGAAAATCTTTGATGGGTTTATTTTTGAGGCTCAAGAAAATAAAGTCAATAAATGTTTGACAACTGTTGATACCATCTTTCTTTTTTTCTCTTAAAATATTTGTACTTAATTTCTGATCAATATGTAAATAATAAAAAACTATTTTTAACATCACATTTTAATTTATTATTACCGTTTTTTACTTTTCTAGGTCTGTCAGATTGCATTTATTTTAGCTGCGTTTCAAAATATTTTTTGACTTTTCATATGTATTAGTAGTGCTGTTATTTCCTGTAAATGTTTAGAAACATTACAAGTATTGATCTCTTAATTATTATAACTCTGCAATTATAATAATTAGTAGAAAGTGAACATTATAGAGCTGGATTTTATAGGGTATCCAGTTTCTGCACATCAAAAAAAACCTTGGGATTCTTGGCACAAAATCAATCTTGTTCGCTGTGCAGATTGGACTCTGCTAGAACTGCCCAGTATTCCAGATCCTGTTTACAGTGTCAAGGTGTAGAAGTAGACAGGAGGCTGTTTTGGGAAGATCAGAGTGTTTGTTTTTCACCCGTTATGTGGTTGTCATGTGTGTTTGCATTTTCAAGCCAAGGTCTTCAACAGGAAGTTGGGTGTTAAGTAGCTGGGATTAAAGCCAGCTCTAAGTCAGAAGCCATTATTTTTTTTACCAAAGAAGACGGAATGCTCCTTTTGTTTTATGAACAGTGAGGATGGATAGCTGCCCTTACCGAGGGCATTGCTGTGGTCTGTTGAGATAAAGAACTAGCCGAGTCGAAACTCTAATGTCTCAATATTCTGCTCTATCAACATTCCAGCAATGACTTATGGTATGACAAGTGATTCATGAATGAAAGAGCAAGATGCTGGACACAAATGGCTGAAATCAGCTGGAGAGAAGTCGGGCTCAGACCAGAGGTTGGGTAAGAGATGTGTCATCAAAGTGGGATGATGCTGGTCGTCTGCATCAAAACGGGTGAGCTCAAGTGTTTCAGACGCCTTTTTGAGGTTTCCCAAGCCCATTGAACTGGGTGGAGAGTCTGGAGCAGACACATGAACACACTGGAGGGACGATCGTTTCTTTATGACCTAGGAACACCTAGAAATCCCACAAAATGACATAAAAAGAGATGCTGGGAAGAGGCACATCTGGATTTCTCTTTTCAAGTCGTGACTTTTATGTCCTGATCTCAGATAAATTTAATTCAAAGCAATTCAAAAATACTCTACTGATGCCAAATGAAAATTAAAAGTTGTTGCAACTATAAACACAGTGGATGGATGGATAATAGTTTTGGGATATTGGGATACGTAGCAGTTTTACTACTTCTGGATTTGAGCTCCGCCTTTGACACTGTAGATCATCAGATTCTCTTACATAGATTACAACACTCTGTTGGCCTGAGAGGCTCAGTATTTGAATGGTTCAAATCTTATTTAGACAACAGAACCTTTTCTGTTCATCTGGACCAATCATGTTCCGGGTCTAAACCTTTGAAGTATGGTGTTCCCCAAGGGTCAATCTTAGGGCCCATTTTGTTTATTTTGTATTTAATGCCTCTTGGAAAGATCTTTGAAAAATTTAATATTTCCTTTCATTGCTTTGCAGATGATATCCAGATTTATTTGCCCCTTAAACTGCAAAATGGTACAAATGATTCTCTTCAGCTGTTGCTAAACTGTTTAGCCGAGGTTAAATTATGGATGGAAAAAAACTTTCTTCACCTTAATGACAGTAAAACTCAAGTTCTATTATTTGGTCAAAAACTTCAAACTACAAATCCAGATCAGTTTCTTGGTTCTTTGGCTCGGTCTTACCAGACCTCTGCTAGGAATCTTGGTTTCACTTTTGACAGCTCTTTAAAGCTAGATAAACAAGTCAGCTCTGT
>CAEGAF010030387.1:0-35524 GCA_903067075.1 Micropoecilia bifurca | reverse complement strand
AAGAAAGAAAGAAGGAAAGAAAGAAAGAAAGAAAGAAAGAAAGAAAGAAAGAAAGAAAGAAAGAAAGAAAGAAAGAAAGAAAGAAAGAAGGAAAGAAAGAAAGAAAGAAAGAAAGAAAGAAAGAAAGAAAGAAAGAAAGAAAGAAAGAAAGAAGGAAAAAAAACAAAAAACTGGAACTTCTCCTGATGGTTTCCCACACAGACAAAGGGCAGTTCAAAAAGATCTTAGCAAGCAATCTGTTGTAACTAGGTAACATAAAGGTCAACAAGGCAGAAGAAGTTATTAATCTGAAAACTATAATTAGGCTAATTCAATCAAGGCATGTTAAGCTTTAAAACTAGCATATTCTAAATGTATTTTCTTAACAACAGATAAAATTTCTGATTTGTATAGGTTATCAGTCTTTATGAGTCACAAGCTGGTAGACGGTGATTCTCCAGCGCAAATGATTTGGTGTTGTTTTGTGCTCAGGTGGCATGGGAGAGAAAACGAGTGTGAAAATTACAGCTCAGAGAAGAAGGGTCACGCTTGTCGCATCTCAGCAAAAATCGCTCTCTTCACGCCGTATGAGATCTGGGTGGAGGCAACCAATCAGCTGGGCTCAGCTGCCTCCGACATCAGCTCGCTCAATGTCCTGGATGTAGGTCAGTAAGGAAACTCTTTGGCCTTCGTGTCATGGCCGTACAATAATGATTGGTACATTGAGACACAGCAGCTGAATACGACAAGAACGTCATAAAGTGACTAAAGACGGTGAAGTTTCAAAAATGTTGTTGAAGGAACAGCCCAAGTTTTCTTCTATCTTTGAAGAATGAAAACTTCAAAGAGTTTTTCTTCTTCAGTCCGCAGAATATTTGTCTCAAAAGTTGTGTCAAACATCAAGAGGTTGTTTGTAAAAGGTCGGTGTCTCTTTTGGGTTTCACCTTGGCTCCAGCTAGTCTCTTCCTCTCTGTACAATCTGCAGTCCCTCTGAGCTCCTGGATTAGTTTTTGATGTACTCCTATGGTAATTTTGGTAGGGCAGCCACTTCTGAGAACAATTATTATTCTGTTTTCTCTATTTCAACATAAAGACTCTCACTGTGGTTCACTGGAAGATGGTTTTCTAATCCTTTCCTTTGACCTGCTTCATGTCATCAGTCAGGTTGTATAGTGACTTCATTTCGATAGGCCTGTCTGAGTGTGACTATTAAAATTAAACTAAGCATTTGTGGTTCATCATAGTTCATTCAGGCTTTAATGAGGACATTTTTTTCTCCCCATCATAAATGATATGGTGTTAAAATTAGTTTGGTAATCTCATCTTTAAAGGGGGCAAACACTTTTCATGGTAGTGTATCTTACCCTTACAGTGGGTGCGGAAAATATTCAGACATCTTTAAATTCTTCATTCTTTGTTTCACTGCAGTCATTTGCCAAAGTAATAAATCACAAAACAGTTAAATATGAATGCCTCTGCATAGGGTTTGAATACTTATGACCATGTGATGTTCCAGATTATTGTTTTAATAAATTTGCAAAAATTTCTACACTTTTTTTTTCTGTCAAGATGGGACGTTCAGTGTACATTCATGAGAAATAATATGGACCTTTTTTGGCTTTAGCAAACAGCTGCACTGAAACCAAGAGAAAGAAATTCAAAGGAGTCTGAACGCTTTCCACTATACACTTTATTTATTACTCAGTTATTTTCTCCTCAGCTGTTCAGATCTCGTGCCAATAAATAACAACACTCCAGTCAGGCAGGAAGAATAATTCCCAGCGTGCGACACTCTCAGAGGTTTTGTTGTGAAAGTATCGACTCAGCAGATGCCTCCCAGTTAACGACTTCTGGTTTTAGGTTCAGAGCTGTAACACTAAAGCACTAATATACTGTAGTCCCCTAACCTTCTGAAAACACCACACTCTCCTAAGCCGTGTTTGATACCTGGAGCATTTGCTCCACATTAAATCCCCTCTTCAAACGGCAGAGTAGCCAGGAGGTCGTTGTAAGCTTCTTGGGGTCAAAATGGAGGATTCGTCTGCTGTGTTATGACACAGCAAATAATAAAAAAGTTAAAAGTGTGGCTTTCCTTTGTCCTTCTGATTAGAATAAACATACCTTATAAATAATGTTGCCCATCAGCAGTGGGAGCAGCGGCGGATGTGTCGAGCAGAAGTTTACAAACGGATATTTAATAGTTTCATAAATCAGCTTTGTCTCCTGTCATCTTGTTCGTATTTCCTCTGGTTTCCTCTCCTTCGAAGCGGCTGAATTATTTCATTGCAGCCCCATTGTGTCTTAATGAAGAACATCATGCTCACACAGGAAATGCCGGTTGAGCAAAGCCAAAGTCCACAACATCATGCCACCTGACTGCCACAGATGAAATCTTTGAGATCTTCATATTTTCAAGAATCTAGGTTTTAAGATAACTTTAGACCGGTAAAGATCTGCTTCCTTTTACTTGGAAGCTTCCTTTGCTTCCTTTTACTATGTTTAACTATTTAACCTCGTTAAACATAAAACAGTCCATTATTAGATCTTCTTTGTTGTCTTCATTTGTGCAAAAGTCATGAGAGAAGCTGTAGGAAATGGGGTTCTGTCTTTAAGGCTTCTTGGTTTATTGAAGCTCAACATCAGATAAACACAGACAGCCTACATTTACTTTTGCAAAAGAATGCAAATAACAAAAACACACATTATGGATTTTGCACGATGCTCCTCCTCAGTGTTTCCTAATGCATCCATTAGAGTTTTTTCAACCTTCGTCTGTCCAGTTTACACCCTCATGTCCTGTCAGTGTGCACAGTGAGGGGATCTGTGTAGAAACTCTGCAATGCTCTTGCCTTGCAGTGACAACAGACCCTCCTGCAAACGTGCGGCTGAGTCGCGTCGGCGGCCTCGACGACCAGCTGATGATCCGCTGGGCCAGTCCGCCCGAGCTCAAGGACTTCCTGTTTCAGGCCAAATATCAGATCCGCTACAGAATGGAGGACGGCGCTGACTGGAAGGTGATTCTCCTCACACCGAGCTTGATGAAGTTTCCCGCTCGTTTCTTCGTTTTTAATTAAACGCCGCCGTTTTTGAACCCGCGGGGCTTTGATCGCAGTCAGCAGAAGCGAAGGGGTTTTTTTGTTTTTTTTCTTTCTTTTTGAAGATGTAATTCCTTCAGAAGTCATTCTTTGATGTTTTCAAGACGGGAACGCTCGACGTTTCTAAAATAGAGCGGTCTGTTAGTGAAAAGGACTGACCGAGAAGAAAGCGGGGGAGATTTAGCTACAAGTCTCCATAGAAATATGAGAACTTTAGATTCACCCTCATTCTCGTTGTGATATTAAGCATCCGACCAAATGCTGTAGTGAAAGTATATCTTTAAAGAATGTTTCAATGACCTCTCGTTTCTTTAATCATGGCGAATCAGGCAGTGGATAACATTGGGAACCTGACGTCTTGCCGGCTGGTGGGCCTCAGGCCTCGGACCGTCTACTTTGTCCAGGTGAGGTGCAACCCGGTGGGGATCTTTGGCTCCAGGAAACCTGGACTCTGGAGTGACTGGAGCCACCCGGCTGCAGCCTCCACACCCAGCGGAGGTAAGCAGGAGGACTTTTCCAGACTTTGTCACACTACATTCACTGAAATTCATGGGAACTCCGTGGCAATCTTCTCTGATGCTCAGATGACAGGACTGCATAGAGTCCAAATGTTTGAAATCCTTCCCGATTTTGGACCATTTGTTCTTTTCTAATACTCAACCTTTCGCCGGCGATTAAAGCCAGAGGAACAGTGTCCCTTAAACATCCTGCGCAGGAAGATCCGAACCGCATGTGACCCGCAGGAAACCAAACATCAATCGGCTTGCTGCCTAGATAGAGATCTCTCCTCTCCGAGGATTAGAGGGAACTGCAGAGAGCCTGGGGGACATTTGGTGAAGTTCTCTCGTCCGCTTCAAAGATTGATCCAGTTACGAAGCTGGCTGTCAGTCTGTGGCAACACAGAGCCTATAAAGCTTGAGTGGAAGCAGGTTTGGGAGCAGATAATGAGCTACATAGGTTATGGTGGTATTTACTCCCTAGTTTGGGGGGCTGGCGGGGTCGTTATCGGGCTCTGTCGTTTGCCATAGAGGATTGATTTTGGCAGATGACAAAATTCTCTTTCTGAAACCCAAATATGGAATGTCACCTCTTTGGCTAAGGTCGAGGGAAATGTTTCTGCTTTAAGCCACTCTCATTTTAGTTCTGCTATTAGGAACTTATTATTCATTCATAAATTGTTAATTTAGTTGAGCAGATTCTTTGTGCTTTATGCTGACACACTCTTCATATTAAAAAATATATATCAAAAATGTTGACGTTAATCGCCAGATCATAAGGTATGTTGTATGTTTGTTAGTTCTGCAAGCAGACAGGGTTTGTGTCTTTTTCTTTTTTTCCATTAGAGAAAATTAAAATCCACGTTAGATGTAGATTATTAGCAAATTTCTGTAATGGATTTGATCAGAACTTTGGTTTTTAATCTGCATCATTGCCTCGTTGGAGGATCAGGCTAATAGAGTTTCTCTCATTACGTCTCTCCCCACGCCATGATGCTGCCACCACCATGTTTCACTCAAGAGTTTTTGTTTAAACAGATAAAATCGTTATTTTTCTTACGCTGCAGTAGTGTAGAATATTTTCCCAACCGGTCTTTCTCTTTTACAAGCTGCACATCATCCCCACTCTGCAACATGGTGGTGGTGACAGCATCATGCTGAGGGGAGGCTTTCCTTCAACAGAAGCAGAGAAGTCGATCAGAGTTTATGGGAAGATGGAGGATGATAAACTGAGCAAACCAGGCTGGGGCGGATTAACCTTCCTGGTCGACAGCCAGACAAGGGCTGAAATTGGCCCAGTCCAAGTCCAGATTCAAATTAACCATTTGTGGTGAGATCTAAAAATGTAGATGCTTATTGAGTTTGAGGTATTTCACGAAGAACAATCAACAAATACAGACGTGCACAGCTGGTAGAGACACGTCGCTCAAAGGATTTCCAGCTAAAATTGCAGAAAAAAATGGCTGTCAAATATGTCGATATAAGAATATCGATTCAAACGTGCGTCCGAGCCAGACGCTTGTTTTGTTCAAAACTCTGTAAACTCACTTTAAAACTGTGGATTACTTTTCTGCTTTCAAGGCGATGAAATGAGAATACTCGAGCTGCGTACGAGACACTCTAACCGTGATGCTCCTGATGTTTTCTCCCATGTTTTTCCCTCCTCCTCATCCTCCCATCAGAGCTGCTACAAAGAGGCTCCTGTGATCCTAAAGCCGGTGAGCAGAACTCCACCTTGCGGCGGGAACTCAAGCAGTTCTTCGGCTGGGTCCGCAAGCACGCCTCGGGCTGCAGCAGCATGTCCATCAAACTGTACGATCAGTGGAGGGTGTGGCTGCAGAAAACCCACAAAACACGCAACCAGGTCGGTAAGCAGAACACACTCTTTTTTTTTCTTCTGTGGGAAATGCCCTTCGTAAACACCCCATTACTCTATCAATATACGCAGAGCTGAATTTCTGACCCGGCCTTTACCCCCCCCCCCATTTGCCATCTGCTCGGCATTTTTACAAGCAAATAGAGGAAAAAGATTTCCTTTGAACTGGTTCTGTGGAGTTTCAGTCTGTGCTTTATGATCAGGTAAAAATGTGCGGTTTGAACTTTACGGGCTCAGAAGTGGGAGCAGAGAGAGGGACATGCTCTTCGTCGAGACGCCTGATTGTCTCATATTTTAATGAGCGGACTTGTGATCTTCAGCTGATGACCACAACAAAGACTAAAGGGGAAAAAAACATTTACATATAATTAACAGTCCATTCTCACGTGTGTCTTTTGTTTGTTTTCCCCTTAGCATGCACATTCCTTTTTGGAAAAAATAGCTCCGAATGTTCCTGTGTGAAGAGTTCAGATCCTTTAGCCACATCCTCAGTCCATGAACTCAGAGAAACCTCCTGTCCACCTGACCTGGTTTGCTCAGCAGGGCTCAGTTTTTTTGCTTTCTAAAGCACAAAGCGTCTCCTGATTAATGTCTCTGTTCGGCAAGAGCGACAGATTCTCATTGATTACCTCGAAGGAAAGTTAGCAGGAAAGAAAAGCTGAGAAAGAGATAAAAGAGGCTGGCAGACAGAGTAATTAGTGGAGTTTTTATATTTTTTTTTTACATGTTTTTTTCCTAATATTCTTTCTAGGATGAATCACCTACGTTTTTCTTTGCAGGTTCCACTAAACAATAATTCGTAGCCCAGGTACTCAGTGCTGCTCTGGAGTCACTGGTTGTCGTGGTTCCAGTCGGGTGAGACGTCCAGGATTAGAAGATTTGACACCTACTTTTAAAAAGATTTGTGAAGCAGCAGAGCCGGTGGGAGCCATCCACAAGACCGCCAATTGTCAAAGATGTTAATTTTTTAAGGTGATGTTTGAAATGTAAATCAGGAAAGTCAAACTGTAAGTTGTTTTTTTTCTAGGCCAAATGTTTAGTTGATGAATGGATTCATGTTTTACCAAGTAGGCGTTTGTTCCCTCTGTCTGGCTACATGCCACACAGAAGAAGAAAAGATACACCATCATTAGCAATGATTATATCTGATACGGTGCTGTGAAAACTATTTGCCTCCTTATGGATTTCTTCTGTTTCTTGTCAGATCATAAAACAGATTTTAACATCTGACAAAGATAGCATTATGCAGTTTTCAAATATTCAGGAAACTATCAAAACAACCTAATTAAACGAGTCACAAATTATTTACCAATAGACAAATGACGTTCTCCAAAAGGGTCAGATTGTCATCACTGTGTGAAAATAAAAATAAGCTATGATTTCTTTTTTTTTCTTTTTTTACTTGGATTATTGTTGATCTTAACTTTTGGAGAGATGTGCCCCCATCAAACATTTGTTTCCTCAGGTCAGATCTGTAAATCCTCCTGTGGTAGATAAACTTTAGGTAAATCTGTTAATTTTATTTTGTTTGATATTAAGGGGAATTGACTCATATCTACAGGGACAATAATGATCTCTGTTCACTTCAATATTTCAGAAAATATATTCAAGTAAAGCATCAGTAATTTAAAACATGACAAGTCTTATTGTCGGAACCAGAATAATTGTTTCCAATCTTTGTAAGAGATTATATTTTTGTATTTAGGTTTTGTATTGAGATTTATTACTTATGTAGTTCATCCAGTAAAAAGTTCCAACTTAACTCCAAGCGTCTTTATTAATTAATTTAAAAAATAAAGGTAATGGCATAAGCAAGAAGTAGTTGGACGAGCTCCAATAATGATTTCATCTTGGCGTTTTTGACAAACATTTCATCACATCATGAACATTCCATGTGTTGAACAATGCAGCAAATACAAACACACGATTCCACACAAAAACACATGGAGGCGGACAGGGAGAGAGCCCCCCCTCCCCTCCCGGGTGGGATGGGACTGCAGCAGCGAGCCGGGTGGAGCCTGAGGCCAATCAATAAGAGCTGAGAGGGAAGTTGCATCAGGACGAAGTCGGCCAGGCGGTTTCGTCATGAGAGAAGAGCTGCTGGTTCAGACGCCCAGGGAGTCGGCTGTCAATCGCACTCTTCTGAGTCGTATTTAAAGTCCTGCATGATTTCACTCAGAGCCTCTTTGTTCTTTATGATCCTGTCCAACGGCAGACAAAAAGACATTCTTTATAACCACCACATCAGTTACACCAAGTGCGTTTATTTCGCACATCAGTAGACAAGTGAATAAAGACGTCAACAATGCATTAATAAAGCGTCTCGTACTCCTGCTTGAGCTCCTGAATTCTTTCCTGACATCCTTCGTCCTCCGGCTGATCCTGGGCCTGCTGCTTGGCCAGCTGCAGCTTGGCCGTCTGTTCGTAGGCAACAGCAGGTAAAAAGTCAGGAATAAGAAGGAATTTCACAAAAGTAAAACGTATATGCAAGGAAAAATGAAAACTCTGATCATCCCTTCTAGAAAGCAGCTCGAGAAAATGAGAATGTTTGGGAAGAAAAATCCGACACAGAGCGTGAGGCAGGTTTGAAAGAGGAAAGAATCGTTTGAGAAATGGTGTGGAAACAAATACCAAAAACTGTTTTCCTGCTTATTCTCAAAGCTTTTTGAAGTAACTTTCTGACATCAGTGCCGAGAACGTAATAAATTAGAAAGATGTCTGATAGAAAGCGAAGCAGTGAGATACGTTTCATACAGAATAACAATTTGATGTTTAAGAAGTCTGCCTCCCGGTAGTTAAACAATGACATTCTGTCAAAGAGAACTTTTTCCCCTTAAACACACCAGCTGTGTTACAAGCTGATTCACTTGCAGCAGTAACTTTGGGAGAAATAGGACAAATCTGCAGCTAAATATTGTGAGAAATTTGTGAGCAGAGATCCCAAAAGACCAAAGTTTTGTAGCTTACAAGACGATTCTACCAAATCGTAAAGGAAATACTGAGGAAATGCATGTTAACTTCTGACGTACAAGGAGGAAATAAATTAAAACTGACTCGTTCAGAGTCTTTGACCATGCACAGACAAAAGTATAGGCAATGGACGGCTGAATGTTTTGCTCTTTGTGTTCAACAGTGATGTTTACCCACCAGTTCGAGTTTCTGCTTCTCTTTGCTCTGCAGCTTTTCGATGTGCTCCGAGAGGTCAGCTCGGTCAAAATCTTGATGAAGCTTCGCGTTGATCTCAAGAACCTCCTTAGAAATGCCACTGAAGGCCTGCGTTATCTCGTTGACCAACTGCTTATAGTGCTCAAAGTCGTAATGCGGCCCAGTCCTCAAGTAGGCTTCGTGTCCTCTGAGCAGTTAAGGCAGCCACAAAAACATTAAATAATATTAGTCACAATTGTCACAAACTTCATTGGTTGTGGAATGTAATAGTCTCAGGATTCATTCTTGATTTTTTTTTTCTTTTTTTGCTGTGATCACAGTAAACAGAAATGCAGATCTGATTTAAAATAAAATAAAATGTCAGGAAAGAAGAATAATTGACTTAATTTTCCCCAAATCTCCAGTCAATCTCTGGATTTTCACGTGGGATTTTACTATTGAATGACTTGAGAATTAGGACAACAAGGATTAATAAACAAAGTAATGGTTTAGTACCACATTAAAATAATTTTAAACATCTCCTTCTAAGACCAGATAATCTTAGCCCCAAGCTGACTGCCCATAATCTGATTTCTAAATCCAAATTAGCCTCCTCACAGTCCTTGACTGTGTTAAGATACCTGCAGAAGGAGAAATCACACATCAGAGTGTGCGTAAAATGCTGAATCGCTTTAATTTATTACATCACATTTATAGCAGTACTTCAGTTGTCCCTCCATTTCCTAAACGGGTGATTGGTTTGCAATCTAGTAGCAAATCACAAACAATTGTGTCTCGCAAAATTCAACACGGCATCTTATTGGAGTTACAATCTAATGCCACAGAGATTACGAAGACATGTAATCTGACTGAAATAAAACCACATTTTTCAACATTCCAATTAGTAAACCATTACATCATCTATTGAAAACAACAAAGTGATATTGTTTTGGAGTTATTCTTGCCTCCTTTCTATTTATACAAGCTGCTCAAAGTGTGTGGGCAGGAAATCAGTGTTGGTGTGGCCCAATTAATAGAATTGGTACTTCATTTTTTTTATATCAATGATTTCATTCAAGTTTCCCTGCACACTATTTTTAATCGTTTTAACATTACCTTTTTTTTTTAATCAAACACTTATAATTTTGTATTTTTTTTTATTTAGTGTTTACATGAAATGTCATGTCTGTGTCTGGCGCTTTAACTTCAATTTCCAAGAGGAAGGTGCATTTCATGAGATTCCAGATGAAGTATGAGGAGCTAAACTGAGCATTAACAATACACACTGCTGCTGATCCTCCACATGTTTGGGAGCACTGCCAGTCAGCTGGCTGAAAGCAGACTACCTCTCTTCATCCTTGCTTAAAAGAAGGCCAAATATGGCTTTTTTTTTGTCCTCGCTGGTCGTTAAAAAACATAATCTATCATTCACATCATGGAAATTGTGCCAATACCTTAATGAATTACCAAACTAATAGCAGCAACTAATTATACTTCTGTTTTTCTATAACAAGGGCCTAAAGGGCCAATATCTTTGCACAAAAAGCATGCTTACTTGAAAATTACAAGAAAATTTAGCGTCTTTAATTTAACTAAAGTTTATGTAGCACCTTCAGAAAAAAATATTGCATGTGTAGCCTTGAGACACTAAAAGGAGGTAGAAACTCACTCTTCAAATAGTTGATACGTCTCTATCCGCTCAGACTGAAGCTGATAAAACCTCTTTATCAGGACCTTACAGTCTGATGGAACCTGATGAATAAAGAACAGGATAAACAGCTTTCAATCACCCAACATGGACACCAAAAAAATATATATATATATATATATATATTTATATATATATATGTATATATGGCGGATATGTAAAGTAACAAAAACTAAATCAAACCGGATATCTGTCGTTGTTTTAAATATTTGCTTTTCAAACCACATTACCTTACTATTAGCTTAGTTAGCTTAGCATTAGCTTTGAGATGTTTAAATACATGGCCAAATGTAACGGAGTCTCACCATGTTGTCGTAATCAACACCAAACGTCGCCAACCAGCTCCAGCTGTTTTATAACGGCAGCATTTTTACACGTAGCAAACGCAGCTCGTGTCTGTTTTTCTTCAGTGTTGCGATTCAGCAGCGTGTATGCTGAGCAAACCGGAAATGACGATTCAGTTCGGCGTAAACTACGACCTTCAAAGTAAAAGTACGGAGATTATTTATTTATTTATTTATTTATTTATTTATTTATTTATTTATTTATTTATTTATTTATTTGTTTGTTTATTTATTTATTTATTTATTCATTCATTCATTGTTTTCGTTCTTTCTCAATAAAATTAGGTCAAAGCCGCAAAATGTAGATCAGGGGTAAAATCCTCCAACCTTTAGACGTGTCTCTCTGCTTCAAATAATGATGTCAATAGCAGGACTCTGGAGAACCTGGCTGCATAGTGAGGAGGTGATTGAGCCATTTAAGTCAGATGAAATGGACCAGAGGCTATCTAAAAGTTGTAGGACATACACCGTCTGGATTTGAACCCCTAAAGTCAAATAAAGACTAATGTAGTCTGGACAGTTTCTTTTTTTAAAAAAATTAAAACAACCTCATTTAAATGGGGTGGATGACAACAGTGGTTGTTAATTCACTAAAATTGAGCTCCTATGTAAACCAGCTGCTGTTGAACATTGAACATGGTTTTAAGATTTAATTTTCTAATTTAGTTTTTATAACTGCCTTTTTATTTGAAACTCTATAGTGGTACCTTGCAGATGTCTAGCAGTGGTCTACCAGTTTGGGTTGTATAAAATTATGATTTGCAGCAATACAAAACAGAAATTTGTTTTGTACTATATGGACCAGAGGTGTGTTTATGAGGTTAGAACCAGTTGAAAGCTGGAGCCCACAGGGCACCGCCTATACACCGGTGTAGTCTTCATCCCATCCACTGGGGGCTTGTATTTTTTTATTATTGCGGGATTAGAAAGCATTATTCCAATATGGAGGAACCAGGTCGTAGATCTAGAGTAGACTCCTACGCGCCGAGTCTCCCTCTGCAGTTCATTGGTCCATGAGCGGGTTCAGCACCACGCAGGGTGAACAGCGACACTCCGCAGTTTCGTCGGACTAGGATGCCGCGGAAGCTGCTCAACACGGTTACTATGACACCGGGTTTCTTCTTCTTTTTTTACTCTGCATGACTCTGTTCCATCCATCGATAGGAAGTACTCCCATCCAGGACATTTCTCAGTTTGATCGGCGGATTCGTCTTGTCTTCAGAGGAGCTCTTGCGTCGCGGATGTTCGGATGCTTCCCAGATTTCCTTTATTTCGCCGGGTCTGCTTCGCTTCGAGTCCAAAGGCATGACGGACTCTACTAAAACCATCCCGCGGGTTCAGTCCAGCTGCTTCATCTTCTCATGCACAACGCCGCATCCGCTATCACAGCTGCCGCCGCCCGAACACCGGGTCTCCCAGCCGGCGCCCCGGTGTCCGCCGGTCCCCCAAAGCCTCTTATGACATGACAACTCCGGGCAGGAGGAGCAGGATCAAAGGTTGCGGGTAGGGGTCGCAGAAGGATGGGTCAGATCCTCGAGGAAAGGGTGCGAAGAAGCTGAAAGTTTCCCTTTGAGAGCGTCGTAAGCAGAGAAGCGCTCGACCGGTGTGGCGTCTCCAGAGGGGTCAGAAAGTCCCCGTGATCCTCGTTCTGATCTGTATACCTTCAGCGTGGTGACACCCACCTCTGCCTCCCAGTCTCGTCTGATGTACGGCCTCGTAGTGTTGATACTGGTCGAGTCCCAGCCAGCTGCGAGGTTCCCCGGGCCTGTGAGGTTCTCCTTCTCCTGCGCAGTCATGGGCTGCATTCAGAGCATAGCCTGCAACAAGTCGCGAATCAAGCGGGAGAACATCGTGGTGCACGACCTGTCCGCCACCATAGACCACTGCCCGACTGTCATCGAGGAAAACTCCCCCATCGTGCTCCGATACAAGACGCCCTACTTCAAAGCCGCTGCGCGGATCGTCATGCCCCCCATTCCGCGCAACGAGACCTGGGTGGTGGGTTGGATCCAGGCGTGCACTCAGATGGAGTTTTACAACACCTACGGAGACATCGGCATGTAAGTTAACATCTGAGTCACAGGAGTCTTGATCCATTCCCCCCCCCCCCGGGCTTCATCGCGCAAACAGTGAGCGGCTTTCCGCGCAATGCTGCGCCAGCATGCTGAGGCTGATGGCGCACGCACTGCTCTGGGAGTCGGAGCATTTGTGCACACAGCAGGTTCACTGTGCTCGTCAGCCCTTCTTCATTCAGACGCCCACCGGCAGATTTTGTTCCTGTGACTCTGGCAACGTAAATAGAAAAAGCTGCTATTAGATGAAACAACATTCGCTGCTTCGCTCTCTGGCACTCAGACTGTGCCCACGGGGACACGCCGTCCCCCACAACACGCACGAACACGCGTTATCAGCGAGGGCATATGTGAGGGGGCGTTTAATCCTGCGGGGTCCAGGTCTAAGGTGGGTGTACTGCGTAAACTGGGGAGAGGGGAAGGGGCTTCGGAATCATAAAAGCTCGACAAACAGTGGAGGAAGAGACGAACAGTGCAAGAACAAAGAGATGATCCTGCACTGACAGCAGTTTGGTTTGCATTGTCAATGTGTTTGCAGTGCTTTCCGTTTTTATTGGCACCGCTGGCAAAAAGTAATGTACCAAGTTAGAATGCAGCTGTAAAAGATGGATTGATTTTAAGGCTGTTCTGTGGGGATCCAGAGAAAACTAACTAATTAAAAACCAGCTTCCAACAGCAGAGATAACGGTGTTAGTCAAATCAAAAGAGACAAACAAAATGTACAGAATTGCTAAAAGTTAAAATATATTTCATACAGTCTGGAAAGGCTAGAGAGTGAATGGGGTCATAAAGGCCCCCCTTTTGCACCAATGATATTGATTTCAAAGAAGACTGATAATATTAAGGATAAATATGAAGTTATAGAAAATATACAGGATGAAAACAGGCGCAAAACAGTCAAAATTTAAAAAAAAATTACACCTTCAAGAGAAGTCTACAGTTTTTTAAATTGAATTTAGGATTAGATATTTTGTGGTTTGCAAGTTTTAGTAACAAAAAAGTACGTTTGACTGAGTTACAGAGCGAGTTCAAAGTCATTACATCAAATCAATTAAATATTGTTTCCAATAAAAGTTGCATAAAATGGTAAGTCTTTTAGCCATCCTCTACATTTGTATCTGTTTACAGAAAAAGTGACTTTGACATCAGTGTCAAATTTGTCCCTTAATTAACAAACAAACAAACAAACAAACAAACAAACAAACAAACAAACAAACAAACATGTTTACAATAATAACACAAAAGTCTTGAAGATTCTTCATCTGAATTTCCAAATTTTTCATCATAAAACATTAAGAGTGGAAAACAGGTTGAGGTGTTGAAGTGTTGGAAGTTCTCTGCTGTCAGACGTCTAAGAAAATAATCTTTAACCGGTTGGATAAAAAGCCCTCAAAGGGTTTTAAAATTCCTGCAGGAAAACACTCAAACATCAAATTAGTAGCACGGTCACAGATGTGCTCAAAGACAGACAAATAAAACCATCTGCAAAACAAAATGTGAGAGGCAGAGGTCAATGAGTTCAGCTGACGAACAGTATTATCAAACACGGACTTTTGTGTTTGCAAAAAAATTTAAAAAATCCACCAGTAGGTGCAAAACACTCCATCTTCAACTCCCCACTTTCAAAAATGACATAGAAAGTAGTTGTTTTGGTTTTTTTCCCACTTCAAAGATAGAGCTCGAAGAAAACTAGTTTTCTTTGTGTTCCTATGTGCTATGTGGATGTTATGGCTGATGATCTATGAAGCTAACTTTTTCACCTTGTTGACTGGTAAACCATTCATTTTTTCAGTTTCACAATAAATGTGGATCAAGCAGAGCCCTCCAAATATCTATGTAATTGTTTAGTTTTATTTTTATTTTGAGGTTTTCTCCAGCTGGGCTGCACAGTGACGCAGTTGGTAGAACTGTTGCATTGCAGCAAGAAGGTTCTGGGTTCGATTCCCGGCCCCAGTCTTTCTGCATGGAGTTTGCATGTTCTCCCTGTGCATGGTGGGTTTTCTCTGGGTTCTCCGGTTTCCTCCCACAGTCCAAAAACATGACTGTTAGGTTAATTGGTCTGTCTAAATCCCCATTAAGGGACAAGGGTGTAAAGAAAATGGATAGATGGATTTTCTAACAGCTCTAGTGACCTTTTTTAACAGCTGTCAGACAGAAAGTGGGTTATCAGAGAGAGGGAAGACAAGGGGGGAAAGGTCAACAGGTCGGGACTCTAACCCATGATGGCCATGTTGAGAGCTAAGACCTCCATATGAGTCACCCACTTCACACCTGCGCCACCTCTGCGCCTGCATGTCACAATTTTTTAACTTTGAATGGGACTTTCTACTTTAGACTCCATCTTTTACAAAAGTTCAACAGAAGTTTGAACTTAGGTTAAACTTTTTTTTACTTGTTTCTGCACTCCTGAGCTTGTGAAACCAAAGCTTGGTTACCCAGATGGGGGATTTCCTCTGTGTCTCCCTGCAGGTCGAGCTGGGAGCTGCCTCAGCTGCGGGAGGGTCTGGTGAGGGCCATCAGCGACTCCGACGGCATCAGCTACCCCTGGTACGGAAACACGACGGAGACCGTCACCATAGTGGGGCCCACCTCCAAGCCGTCCCGCTTCACAGTCAGCATGAATGACAACTTTTACCCCAGTGTCACCTGGGCCGTGCCGGTCAGCGAGTCCAACACGCCGTTGCTGACCAACATCAAGAGGGATCAGAGCTTCACCACCTGGCTGGTGGCGCTGAACACCACGTCCAAGGAGAAGATACTGCTACACACCATCAAGTGGCGGATGAGGGTGGACATAGTCGTGGATCCGGCCCAGCCTCTGGGCTCCAGGGCCAGGCTGGTGGGCCGGCTGTACCAGGAACAACCGCGGGTGTTGAGCCGCATGGAGCCCGTCCCTCCAAACGCCATGGGGAAGCCGAACGCCAACGACGCCCAGGTTCTGATGTGGAGGCCCAGGAGAGGTCCTCCGCTTGTTGTCATACCGCCTAAATAGAGCCAAGAGAGGCTCTTCAGAACCGTTTCTTTTTTGCTACGACATCACAGAGAGCCACACACGACTGAAACTGACGATGGAAGACCGAAGCAGAGTTAAGTACTTAATTGTTGAATCGGTGTTAAAACTCTGCCTTAATTCCCCGCCGCTGCCTTTGAACCATCCAGAAGGTTTCAGCCTCTGGAGCTGCTGAAACCGTGGGGCGTACGGAGGTGCACTCTGACCCAGCACACCCGAGCAGAGCGCCCTTAACTCTGAGATAACACCGTCAGTGCTGGGATGTATCGTTAATCTCCGATGTAGCTCCTCCGGCTCAGGAGGACGTGATCAAGCCTCGACACGGGCGGTTCTACACAAAAAAGTTTACAGCCTTCAAGATCCTCCAGAGGGGACGTTTTGGAGGTGAAGGTGAAATGAAAGACAACTCCGTTTTGGGGGATTAATTGATCGTTTTCATGTCAGACGGATGATGTGAATGTAGGTATTCAGGTGTTTTTGTCTGTGCAGATGTGTTTTTTTTTTTATAACGGCTGCGTTCGGGCTTGCTGCTGTCACACCAGACTGCCTCAAACACGCCAGAGGCCTCATTCAGGTTAGTTTTACATTCAACCTTCAGATCACAGGAAACACATACTCGACACGTACACATCCTCACGGACACACTGACACGTGAATGAAGCCTACAGAGAGATTCTCCTTTTCTAACAGTGACTTCATCCAAGCTTCTCAGTTGCTCCAAGTTCTGCCTTTGCAAAGCCAGAGATGCCTGCCGATGTCGACAGTGAAGCCGGATTTTCTTTTTCTTTTAATTTATTTATTTTTTTGGTGGGATTTTCAGGGTGGGATTTGGAGAGAATGAAGACGTAAAGGCAGCAAACGTACCCCAAAATGGTTTGACTGTTTGTTACAAAGGGAAACCAGTAGTATACCACCATGTTGAATCACGACTACACGCCTCATCATCAAACCCTCTGCCTTCCTTTTCAGCTCCATAAATTTATGGTCCTTCAGTATTACTTACAGGGGCTTTATGCTGCTTTTGGCTCCCAGGGGGCGCTGTGTTCAGACTGGATGGGGTGTGGTAGAGTTTTGGGGTTGGAGTGGGGTTTAGGAACTCTAAACTCATCAGTTTTCCTCTCTACCTTATCTGTTGCTCTTAAGCTTTGCATCCCATCTTAAAATGTGGTTTAAAATCTGTCTCTACAATCGACTACTTGGTTTAAAAACTCATAATCATAGTTTTTATGTCTCTGAAGGCAAACCAGAGAGCGCATTACTGAGGAATTACATTTCTCCTACCTCTCTGGGGAAAATTTGCTTTTCCCGCTATTGCATAGCAAGATTCGACTGATTGTTGAACCAACAGTGTGGCTCACATCCAGGCAGAGAACAGGCCTTTATCCTTCTCTGGGTTTGAAACTTGTTTCTAATTAGCAGAGTATCAAGGTGTGACAGTGTTACAGCCACAGTCTGTAGATAGTCTCCAGATTCTACAAGATTTCTACAGATTTTTGTGTTTTTAGCCAAAAATGAACAATTTCTACGCGCAATCGGTTACTGACTGCAAAGTAAATAGATACACAGAGTGAGATGATTGGGAATATTTCTTCTTTTTATCTAGTTATACATAATACAAATACATTACTTTAAAGGCTGAAACTGAAACACAGAAACACATTCAAGATGAGAGTGTATCTTTTTTTATTCCTTTCTTTTTGACATTAAGCATTTAAAAACATGGCAGAAACAGCAGCTGGGGTGTTAAAAGTCAAAGGTGTCTGATTCTTGTGTGAATTAAGAGGTTTTGTTGCTCGGCGGTTTAATGTTCTTGTATTTTTGTTCCATCTCGTTGTGTCAGCTCTGACATCCAGGTGGATCCATTTGACAGATGCATTTTTTTTCCTACTAGATATTGGCTAAAAACATTTGAAACAGGGGTCAGGATTATCAGTAAGGGTTGCACCAGTACATGCATAAATGCATCAGTCAGTATTATTGGTGCCTTCTCTGGTTGGTAAGCTGCACATCTCGTGTGTTTCACCTCCTGATGTCTGTGGTGGATTTATTAGGACGGCCGGGTTTCTCTTCAGCCTGGAGGACACAGAGTAATCAACTCGAGTTTTTGTTTTAATATTTGAGTAGAATTTAAAGCTTTTATAATCATGTCCATAAACACTTTACCTCCAACCTTATTTATGTTTTTATTTTTCAGGGGATTTTTGTTTGTTTGTTTTTGTCCATTTTCCCCTTACATTTCAAAGTTTTGAGAGGCCGTAGTCTCTTCACTGACTTTTGTCAGTTTAGAAGTGTCTTTGTGGCGACCAAAAGATTTATTTTACAGATCAGTGTTTTTCATATGTACAGTGCAAAATTAAAGACCTTTAATTTTGTTTTGCACCCCTCTCCCTCCCCCTTCTGTTGTGTAGAAATGTCCCAATATTTTCTGAATCTTTCTGTGGAGATTGAAAAAGGAAAATGCTCACTTTAAGCAAATGTGAGCATTTTCCCACCAAGCTCTAAATCGGTTCTCCCTGCTGATTCTTCAAAAGTCAGTTTCCTTTATATATTCAGTCCTATTCCTGATCTGTAAAAATCTCCAGTACAAAATTGCTGGCAGGCTGATCATAATTAAATATGCTTTAAAAACCTTTTAGAAAACCTTTTTTTCCACCTGGGATTTAAAATATCTCACAGCGCCACGTTTTTGAAGTATTATATACATTTATTTGCTCCTCACCCAATTAAATGCAGAGCACTAAATTTCCTTCATAAGTGCTTTAACTGCTGTGGGATTTTGCACTCATGGCTGCTGTCAAAATGCAAAAGTACTCAAGTGTGATACGAATATATTAATATTTACCACACTCCCCAATCTCAGTGTAACCACTGCATATTTCATAGAAACCAAAAATGAGAAAATTACTAGAAAATTTGCTCTCAACTCAAGTCAACCCATTTCACGATGCTTTGAAAAATATTTCTACCTGTTGATGTTTTTCTTAAAACATTTTGTCATGTGACAATGATGAAAAAATTAGAAGGAATCCATGGTGATGAATCATGTGCAATCAAAATAATCAATTAAACAAAAGACAGCTGCATGCCTTACTCCACATCTGTCCCTAATCAATAATCAATGTTCACATGAAAGATACATGCCCAGCCCAAACACAAGTCACATACCTTGACATGTTTTATTGGGATTCTATTTATATGAAACTTTACCCAATTTGTTAATCTATGACCTCTGAAGGTCGCACTGGATTTTATTTAAAGGTATCAGAATAAAGGAGGCTGAATACAAGTGCATGTCGCACCTTTTTTTTCTAGATTTATAGACCCAAAGATACACTCAAATTTTACTGGTGTATAAGAAAAAAAAAGTAACAAAATATGAAGAATATGACAGTGTAGAAATACTTTAGAAGGGCATAGTAAGGCTGACTGTGCGCTCAGGACAATCCATTTAAAAGTGGTCCAGAATTGTTGCTCAAAACCCAAACAGATAATTCAAAAAGACGTCCTAGTGAATTAGAAACAGTCACGGTGCCTCTTCTGGCATCATGTCTTTTTCTAAACTGTTAATACAAAAAAGAAAGTCACTCGTTTACCAATTGTTTAATCAGTCCATATCACCTCATTGACACAAAAAAAACCCAGACAGATCAAGGAGCCCCGAGCCCAGCCAGAGGAGGAATGGACAACGTTCCCACAAAAATCGCTCCCATGCTGCTTCTTCATCGTGGCGGCAGCTGTACGAGGCTTCATGCACAGACCGACACACACCTCACTGTCAGAGAGGCAGCAACCGGGTGTTTTGGAAAATGGATACGCCTACCTTAACCTCAACCGGTCGGTGAAAGATCTGAGGATTCAAACTTCAGAAGTCATGCTGACAATCAGGAAAAACTCCAGAGCAGCACTTGTGACCGAGGAGTTCATCATTGTTCAACGAATCGTGGCTTTTCTAGTGTAAAAATAGTGATGACTGTAATGTTTTAATGAGGAAAAATAAATTGAAATATATTTATATGCCATCATATCTGCTGTCTGTGTGTACAAGGGTTTCAAAAGTATCATTTTCTTTGTAAAGGAGTCTTTATACGGAGAATTATCGGTTAATAATTTAGTGACATCAACTCAGAATATCAGGCTTTTGTTCTTGAATTTCTTTCCATTTTACCAAACCGCAGGAAAAAAACCCTCTCCATATTGTCACCTTTATATTGTGTTTTAATACATTCCAGTCTGAATATACCTGTTAATGTGTTGCACAGCAGAAAGGTTCAAACAGGAGCCACACAATAACCCATACTCATAAGTTACACACTGTCTTTACAGAAAAGCTCCACATGTAGATAATTAAGATGAACTTAATATTTATACCCGCTTTATCCCAACGTAGCTCAGAAAACAAAAATAAACAAACATAATGAATCATATATTCCCTAAAAGGATTCTGTGTTTGATTGTTTGGCCAGTCAACACAATATACTGCAAAAAAAAAAAAGCTTCACCATCATCTAAAGACTGATTTATAGATTATTTCAAGTTCCAGAAAGAACCAGATCACCAGTTTTTACTTTAAGTGGCGTCACAGCAGCTGGTCGGTTCAATTCATCAGTCAAACACTTTACTCCAAATTACAGTCAAACGTTTGATTCCGATCCCGTCAGAGTCTCTCTGAGTTTGATGACGAGAAGACATGTCACGGACTGAAGAAAGACAGCAGTCATTTAGAAAACACAAGTTGTAGTCAACAAAAGCGTCAGTGTCTTAAGAAAATGTGTTTGTAGAATCCTTCACACTGACTGGCACCCCGGGCAAAGACGAGAGGAATCTAACCTTTTGTTTAGGCGAACTTGCACACTAGGAAATATTTAGAATATTGAGAAATAATTTTTTTTTTTTACTAAACTCACTGTTGCCATATGTGCTGCTCATATCCCCCCTTTTGGCACATATTCAATCTCTCAGGTTATCCACAGTTTTGAGTCAGCTCTTACGTTTTCTTCTTCTCAGCTCACCAAACAGGTTTTTTTTTGTGGGATTAAGGCCTGCAGAGTGAGTTGTGTCTGCCTGGTGATCCGAATCTGTTTAGATTTAAACATATGATTTCCACCATTACCATGTGGGAAGCAATCTAACGAGGTCCCCACAAACTACAGTTGTTTTTCTCACGCTGGCAATGGGAAACTAAGCACTCCAAAAATATTAAATGCTGTCCCTCAGATCAACTTTAACTCACACAGTCCCAGGAGGATGGAAACAAAATGAGTCTTTTGACCCCTACAGTGTTATGCAAAGGTTTCCACAAATATTGATCTATTTCCAAAATTACCAGAAAATGTCTTTTCCTGGTTGTTGTTCAGACTTTCTCATCCTCTTCACCAAGCATACTGGTAAAATGAACATAGATCATTTGCTGCAGCCTTAATTTAAGTTTTTAATTATTGTTGTTGGGAAGCCATTTTCCTGTAGCATTTCAGTAGCGAATGACGATGAATGCACATCTGTCTTCACTAACCAACATGTTTTTCAGTGTTTCCCAATTTGAAGAGTCACATTTAGATATCTGGGAAAGGAAAAAACTGCTTCTGTTGCAATGTGGGATACATCAGCTTAAATTAAAAGTTAGATTTTCTAAAAAAAAAAAAAAAAATGCCCATAGTGAATTTATACTTCAGCAATAACAGCCTGATTTAGGTTGAGCCTCCCCCCCCATCCAATCTTCATTAGGGTGCCATAAAGTGTGCAGGCCACTACAGTTCAAGTGTGTGTGAAGGGCGTTTAACACCTGAGCTACACTGGACCCTATTCAGCCAGAGTTATTGACCTGTGTGAGATCTGTTAGCATCTCACATCAGGTTCTAATGTTGGCTTAAAATAGACAAAAAGAGCAATAAGTACTATGGCTGTAGAGGTGCTCTCTTCCTCTGCAATCATTTACTGCATGGGTGTGACCGGTGTGGCAGTAAACGGTTACTGGTTGTCAAACTGGTCCTTCGTGAACGCAATCAGTTCGTCCTTTTCCTGTAGACGTGGCAACCAGGACATCTCTGCCACAGTAAAGAGAGGAAAGGAGAAAAAAACACACACTCTTGTGTTTTCTCTCCCCGACCCCCCAAGAAAAAAATTGCTTCTCCTTCAGAAGTGAGGCACTTTCGGTGTGAGACCAACCACAGTGTTGTCCTTGCATTTCTGTCCTCTGATCACAATATGTGATGAAGACCTCCTCCACCTCCCCCTTCATCCCTCCTTTTTTTTGGTCCCCTCAGCGCTCTCGCCTGTCCTTCCTCCTCTCCGCCGTCTTGAGGCTTCAACTGGACCTCCTGAAGCCACCGTAGAGTCAGCTTAAGCCCTGCTGGGGTTGGCAGGCGGCTTGCCTTCGTAGCCGTACAGGAAAGTGGCGGCGATGACCAAAACTGCCCCGAGGAAGAACACGCTGTGGAAACGAAACAATGAGCTCCGGAAACCATAAGAAAAAGCATCCATATACACAAAGAGAAAAAATACAGCTTCTTCTACCTTGAGGGGTCAAAGTCCTGCAGCAGGAAATAGGATATAAGAGTGGACAGGATGATGGAGAGTGACGTGGCGAAACCTTTTAGGATGTTGTCCGCATACTTGATGACCGCTGCTATGACCAGACCACCCAGCGCCTGGAGAAACAACAAACACACAGACGCAGATGGACGAAGGCGCGACCTGAAGGGGCCCGATGAGCCGCTTTCAGCAGAACTGGATGGGCTGGTGGGGAAATGACATCGGATCCTGTGGTAGTGGAGGAGGAGGAGTTACCTGCAGGGCTACGACCGTCCAGGTGATCGTGTTGTATCCCTGAAACACCCCGGACTCTCTCACCCGCTCCCCGTCGTATGCTAGCATGCCAAAGAGGCCAAACACAAAGCCGAACATTCCTGGAAGGAGAAACAAACACACAGAAATAAATAAATAAAATGGGATAACCCAAACAGAACAACACCAAACACACCAGCTGCTAAAACAGCATAAATACAGCAGTCCACATTTCACAGGTAGTGTGAACGTGGTAGATCTGCTCTAATAGGCTGCTTCTGGGGCTTTTACTGTAGCTGCTAGCGCCCCTAGTGTTCAACTTGTAGTGGGATTTTTTTTTTCTAAACGTAAAATTTAAAGATAATTGTAGCATCCGCTGAGGAGGACTCTCACAATAATCTAATGTAAACGACTTAAATGGTTTAAAAGAAAATACAAAAACTCTTTAATAAGACTTAAAATATTCTCAGTTGAACAGGTTTGTCTGGTGCAAGATTTAGTTTAACTTGTCCGCAATGCTTATCAATGGTTGTAATAATCCCCAGCACACCAGTTTCAACAAATATTATAGAAGTGTATGAAAACAGAAGCACAGATTGGGAGAACTTTTTTTAAGGGAAACTGTTAAGAAGATGTGTGCAGAAGAAGAAAATTGCAAATTCCTAAAAAGTAGAGTTTGCGACAGAAGATAAACTGCATCGGGTTCAGACAAAAATCATGCTGAAAATCAGGAAAAACAAGTCTTTTTATGAGGAATGTTCAAAGTAAAGCGCTGTATGTTGTAGCGCCCCCTATGTTGCATGCTTCCCAAATTGGTAGGTCACCAGTTCAGGATAAAGAATACAGTTTGAGAATGTTTGTCCGAATAATACAGCTAGCTAGCAAGTGTGTTTGCGCAGACATAATTTTCAAATAACATAAAGCAATTTGTCTAAAAAAAAAAAAAGAGTTAAAGTCGTATTTTATTCAGGTTTTATTTTTGGCCCTCACAGTTTTAGCAGTGCTGTAATTTATAGTTCAGGAGTTTTAAACTCTAGAATTGGGTTAGCCTATAGACTAAAGAAGCTAATTTAAATTACCTTGGGTGTCGAGGATTGACTCAAGACTCTTTTAGCAGTTTAGGCTTTAGTATGAGTTTTAAAGAAAAGAAGGATGTGAAAAAAAATGCAATGCTTTTTATATCACTGCATATCCCAGAGGCTGTGGACCTGAACTGCTGATGGCTGCTTAAAGCACTTAAGTGTAAAGATCGTAAACAAGATTTGTCCATAGATTTATGAATCAGCATAGCTTAGCTCGAGTCAAAACAAGCAGGTTAGCTTCATCAGCCTTAAAACAGAAAAAGTCGGCTCTCAAATGTTTAACAAAGGTGAAAAAATCTTTGAGCTCGCAGGAGGAGTCACAGGAGACAGAGTACATGCCTCACATGTTCCCAGGTAAAAATAAACCCAAACAGGAACATTTGTCTTAACAGAAATTCACAGGAGGGGGAGAGAAAACCCAGCTGCCTCTGTTCTCGCTGTGGAAACACCGGCACACGCAACACCACGCAGTAATGCCTCCCAAAACCCGACGTCTCCGTTGACCACTGACCGAGCTGGATGTTGCGGACCCACACGCTCTGTTTGCTCTCCTTCAGGATCTTCTCGAAGTAGACGCCGGCAAAGCCGCTGGAGCAGCAGGCCACCAGGACCGCCGTGACCCCGATGAACTGGGAGCCTGCGGAGCGGGCCTCCTTCTCTGGGGCCGCCGCAGACTCAGAGGGCCACTGTGAGGAGAAAAACACAAAACACTTTGATCTTCAGCATCAGTTTCGTAAGTTAATAATAGGAACACTGAGAAACTCGTGTCAAAGTGGGTCAAACGTGTGGCTTTGCATCCGAGACGATGTTCACTTCAGCATTAGCTTTAGAAGATGTTCAATCCGTTCAAATGGGTGGATGAAGAGCAGGAGTTTTATTTCTGTTACGATACCAAACTGGTCTGCTATTAATTTATTGCAGGGTTTGTAAATATTGAGAACTACACCAGGGGAATTTGTAGAAAACAAGGCCATCCACGTGTAATTTGAAACTTTTATTAAAATTTTCTACTTTGAATACCAGAAGCAGACGGATTCACTCGCTGCTTAGTAACAGAGTCGCGAGCCTTATGTTCACCTCAGGCAAACTTGTTTTCATTTGAATTTTGCAAGCTGACAAGTTGAGCTGACAGACTGGCAGATGGTAGATAGAGAACGACCTTGTTTTCAGATGGCAAGTGAAAAACGGAGAAGGGAAAAACCCACCAATGCAAATAATCACGTGTTAAATTTAACTGGTTGACTTTTAGTAACACCTTGCCAACACAAAGAGAGAAGAGAAGAGAAGACTTTAACAACCCTGAATGAGTCATAACTCTGTGCTTTTGGATCAACTATGATACCACATATACAACACAATGTTTAAAAAAAGGGCTCAAACTCTAGTCATTTATATTCGCAGTCAGGTCTGTAGATTTATAGCACTAGGTGTCTGAAATCCATATGCTGGCATCTTCACGGTTTTGCTGAGTTATGAGAAAACTGTTCTTGTGCTCTTTGTGCTGCCGTAAGCCGGAAAAAAGGTGGCAACACACAAAAAGGGAAAGAACGAACCATGGTGGTGCAGAGAGATGAAATGAAAAGGGATTCGTTTAATAGGCCGAAGGCTTCGTTTTAGATACAAATATGATTTGTTTGAATTGCAGGATTAGATGTAATATCCAGGAAGTCGCATTAAAAAACGACAACGTGAACGGAAGAGAAACTGAAAACCAGACAGTTGCTCTGTTTAGTGTTTTCTTTTTTTTTTATTCCTTCTCTGAATCTGGAATCTGCTGCCAGTGAAGAGCTGAGACAGATTACAGCCAAAACTATTGTCTAGAGGTTTATAAAGAATGTTAAAACTGAAATATTATAGGTAGACAATGACACAGAAATATCTATACTGTATTTCTAATCAAATTTTAGTCGATTTAAGCACCACAGTCTTGAAACGTGTTCGGCTGATTGTGACTTTGTTGCTACTGTGGGTCCAGGCTGTTCTTACTGCTTAAAAGTCTTTTTTGTTTCGTTAAATGGAGCCACATTTGTAAAAGACACATTTGTTTGCTGATATGAATGATTCTGCAAGTGATTCTTGATTTATTATTTTTTTTTTTTAATCATTGGATTGGGTTGAAATTTGAAGCAACAAAACATTTTTGGCAATTCTAAATTTCTCATTTAACAAGCAGGGGAGACACAACCAGTTCCTGGAAGCCCCTCATTATTCTGGTCACACACTGCTGTGGGACACCGTCCTGTTCTTCACCCAAGCATTTGTTACAAATCAGCCATCTTGGTTGTGTCGACAGCTTTAGGCTGTTTGGCTCCAATAACAACAAAACCCTGTTATTCAAGTGACAAAGAGGAAGGATCACATACTCATATCAGCTACTTATGAATACGACACTTTTAAAAGGAAGTAAATAGCTATAAGACGTATTACCAGTTAGCAATGTTACGACAAAGCAAAGCAAAACACAAAGACCCAAGGACATTTTCATTTACTCTTTGCAATTGATTTAGTTACATTTTTTTTGACCAGTGGGACAATAACACTTACAGCTCTGAAATTTCAGAGCCATCACTCCAAAGCTAGTAAAGACAGCAACAACAAAGTCACTGCCTAGCTTTAGTTAAAGTACTAAAGGCGACTGTGGCTCTGTGGGTAGAGTAGTCGTCTTGCAATCGGAAGGTTGTGGGTTCGATTCCAGCTTCCTCCTGCCACATGTCGATGTGCTCCTGGGCAAGGCACTTAACCTCAAATTGTCTACCGAGCTGCGTATCGGTGTATAAATGTGTGAGTGCTTGTGAGTGCGAATGGGTGAATGTGGCTCTAGTGTAAAGCGCTTTGAGTGGTCAGAAATGATCGGATAAAGCGCTATATAAGTTCAGTCCATTTACCATTTAAAGCTAAGCTATTGTTGAGGTTTATTTGAACAAACTAAAACCAAACAATGCACCTCACCTGGACAAGAGCCACTCCGGCCATCAGGATCAGCAAGGAGAGCCACTGGTAGACCCCCAGCCTGCGGCCCAGCATGGAGACAGAGAACAGGGCCGTGGTCAGGATCTTCAGCTGGTACGTCACCTGAGGTTAAAAAAAAAGAAAAAAAAAAAGAGGGAAATGTTTTGAATCTAAAAGCACAGATTGGTCAGTCACTCCCACGGTCCTCTGAGCGTACCTGATATGTGGCGGCGTCCAGGTTGGACAGGGCGACGTACAGCAGGTTGTTCTGCAGCGTGTAGATCCCCGAGGGGATGGCCAGCTTCAGCGTCTCCACGGGTTTATGGAGGATCTCCTGACGCAGGATGCTGTTCAGAGCTCGCATGCTGTAACCTGCAGCAGAGCAGGGAGAGCCGTTAAAATGTCTTTATGCCGGGATAGAGCAAAAGAGGCAAGTGGAGTTTGCTTGCCCTCACATGAGTCCAGCAACAATGAAAGCACAGCTTGGTGAAGCCGGAGACTTTCCTCTCCAAATAGTTTTTAATTGTTTGCCGACGTCAAGGTTAAACTTGGTGTATGTTTGGTCTAAAAGTTAAAAGATTTGGAAGCTTATTAAAAGTCTTAACCTAATTAAGACGAGAACGACAAGCTGGGAACGAGCTAAGCTCAGACTAGAGAGCCCTCGATGGCCGACAGCGTCTTCAACAGACGAGCTCCTCAAATTACACATGTTGCTATATGTTAACATCGACCAGGCACACCTGCGTAAGGAAAACAATGTTATTTTATTCTGTTTTCTGTGTTATGATGGAAACTGAGTTCACTTCGAATCGGGGACTGTAGCAGCTCTGGTTGGAGGTTTGATTCATGCTTAACAGCTGACATTTTGTTTTTTATGCAAAACGAAAACGTAAGTTTTAGTGACATCTAGAAACCGTCTGGTTGTCGGTGCGAAGACTGCACGTCTCGCAATTCTAACATCTAGGCAATATGATAAAAATGTTAAAGTTGCATCATAATTACCGTTACTTTCTCATATTTTGCATTTTCAAGTCTTCAACAAACAAAAATATACATATTTTCCAAACATTGTCATTACCAAAATGTCACCAGTTCAAAAAGAATTGAGTGCAAAAAACACAAAAACTTTAGACCAAAAGTATTTTTGGTCTAATTTCTAGAGCAAATACAACCCCTGGTAAAAAAAAGTATGGAATCATCAGTCTTGGATGAGAACTCATCCAGACTGGAGCAATAGTACCATATTCCACCCTGTTTTCCTCAGAATTGAGTGACTCCATATTTATTTCCCTGTGCTTGGTCAATAAAAGTATCATTCACTGACTTCCACAATGTTTTCTCTTCATTTCTTTGAGGTTTCCTGAAAGCCAACAAGTTGCACTTCGGAATGACCTTATTATTGTATCATGTTTTTGATCAGAGTTTGTTTTACAGCATGAAATGTCTGAATAAGTGCTCATCCAAGGCTGATGATTCCATACTTTTTGCCAGGGGTTGTACTTGAAACACAATAAAACCAACTTTCAGGATATATGAGCTTGCTTTAAATGAGTAATTCCTTAATAATGATGAAAATGTTTTGTGTTTTTACGAACAGGCATAAGGTAGTCCAGAAATTTTGATGTGTTAGTATGAGGGGCCCTGGATTAAAATCTGCCTATGGCCCCAAAAAGGCTACAACATCGGAACAGGTTCCAGTAACACCAGGTGCATATGGTCCCCAAATCAAGGACTAGGACCCTAAACCTCCTGGGATCGCCCCTGGCCGGACCAGTACTTCTAGCTGGTGGAGCCCCTGAACACCCCACTCACTGTGCTCCTTGAAAACCAGCAGCACACAGGCGAGGATCTTCATGACCTCGGCCACCACCACGGCCGAGGACGCCAGGTACCGCGGGCCCTCGGCCTGGAGGGTCCGGGAGTACCGCATGGTGAGAACCAGCGAGGTGGTCTGGAATACCAGCACGCCCAGGGAGAGGTACTTTAACCGGGCTGAGGCCATGGTGGGAACCTGAGGAAAACCCGGACAGTCAGACTGACGTGGAACCAGAGACAGGTGAGGGACAGACAGGTGGGCAACAGACAGGTGGGCAACAGACAGGTGGGCAACAGACAGGTGGGCTCACCTTTTCCTTCACGGTCCGCCCCTCAGGTTCCCCTCAGCATGAAGTGGATTCCTCTCCTGGAAGTTGGTACCTCAGTTCGGTTCGGATTGTCTCTTTGAGGCAGACAGAGGGACAGTGGAGGATAATCCCAGCTGTCAAAACAGCAGCTCCTCTCCCGTCAGTTGGTCCGTCCGTCCGTCCCTTTAATTCGGGTGAATCTCCTCCCGGCTCTCCGCACCGACCGTCGGGAAGCTCCGAGCCATTACGGTTCAACCACGTTTCAGAAGAGACGCGCACAACCCGCAGGAAACGCGCTTTACTGGAGGAATCTCATGCCTCTGAAGGTCCTGGTTCACTTCCTTGTTCGCGTCTCTTCCTTGTTATTTTTTTTCCCCCTTAACGACTGGCTGTTGCATATTGCGCCACCTGCTGGTTCGAGTCTAAACGTGTGTGCGAATAATCCGTAAAGTGGGTTTATTTAGGAAATACTAACGCACTATTTGTAAAGTAAAATCTAAATAATTAAAATAAAATTTCACGCAGTGAAATTACAGACGGCGCTAATTCTTTACAAAGGCAAAAGGACAAAAATTGTTTAAGTTTAAGGAGCAAATTTGTAAGTTAAGGAGGAAATCACAGTTTAAAATGTGCAAATTCGAAAGTACTGGAAAAAAAGAATTGCGTGTCAGTAAGTGGAGTCATACCGTGGAATAATTTCAATATTGAACTAGACAATGTCCAAAAATAATTGTAATATAAACATGATTATTGCCGGATATACTACTCAATTATTGTAGGTGTTTTTGTTGTTAATACTATTTTTTGCGTAGTTTAAAGAAATAATGATTGTTCATTGACTTTTGTAAATGAAATTAAATAAATACCCTGTTGATGGGTTAACTATTAAATGCAAGTTATCGTATGGATTGTGCATTTAATAAATGTAAGGTTATATAAGTGGATAAGGAGTAGGAATATTGTTAAATTTACTCCACTTTATTCCACAATTCACTCCCTTGAATATGTAAAAAATAATTTTAATCATGCTGAATTTTTTGTACGTTTAAAAATAAACAAACAAATTTAGGGAATTGAGATTCAATGAATAAAGTAATATGCCATATTTGTAGACCTTTTGATTCTATGACTACTTATTTATCTACAGAAAAGGTTTATTTTTTATTTTACTACAGTATCAAGAGCACACTATATATCTAATATACTATTAAATACACAAATGGACTGTATTCAACTTCTGAAGGGAACTGGATGTTTTAGGAGCTTCAGAGAAAAGTAGGCACAGTTGAAACCAGAGGTTTACATGCACATTTACATACCTAAGTTTCTGACTAAGTCTTTCTCTCATTATCCATTTTGCCCTGTGCACATTTCTGTTTTTTTGTTTTTTCCCACCCAGAAAATTTTTTAATATGAGACAAACACAACCTAAGGTAAATTTGAAAACTGTTTCGCATTGAGACGTTTTTCAAACATAAACAGAGTCTTTAAGGACATCATGGAACCTTGTTTCAGTTTTTTTTTTCTTTTTGTAGATATTTCAATGTGAACTTACTGGTGAACTTTGGATTACTGTCCTGCTGCATTACCCAAGTTTGTTTGAGTTTAAGGTCACGAACGGACGGCCAGATGTCTAATCCTGGATTTTCTGGCAGAGAGCAGAAGTCATGGTTTCCTCAGCTAACAGGAACTTGTCCAGGTTCTGAACCGGTTCTGTTCTGGTGCATAGCAGACCCACCAGCACATTGCAATACCACCATCATGTTTTTCTCCTGAAACATCAGGAACATCTAGTTTTACTCCAGATGTAACAAGACGCACACTTTCCTAAAAGTTTCACCTTTGTGTCACTAGTGCACAGAATATTTTCTCAAAATAATTGGGGATTATCAAAATGTTTTTTGAGTGTCATATGCAAAAGAAATGTTTTTAAAAAGGTTCAAATTCAATTTAGAAACACGTTATGTTAGCATGTTGTTGCTTTTTGAGACCTTTTAGCCTAGTTCATGTTTTCAAACAAGTTCCACATTATTCAAGTCTTTCAGGTTCTACAGGTGAGACAGTAATCAGGTCTGAGCTCAGCCAGGGATATTAAACAAAAGCTTTCTCAAAATGGTGCTTAATCACAGTTAGTGATTAAAAAAGGCATAAGATGAGTGACGCTTTTTTAACCCTCAATAAATGAATTGATCATCTGGAAGCTGTCTTAGTATTTTATTATGTTTGTTTAATGATGTGAGCCATTTAAGTGACGTCACACGTTTAGGGAACAACAGCAAAATATGTACTTTATAGTTATGCACTACTTTGTGTTGGTGTAACACATAAATCCCAATAAAAGTGGAAACGTGAATACTTTTGCAATAGACTATAGAATATTCTGGCTTAGATGAGAAAAATGGGCAAACATGCAGATGTCTATGAAGATCAGGACTTTATTTAAGTAAACACATTTGGTTTATTATTGTTTTTTTGTTTTTTTTTTCTGAACAGATTACCTCCTGAATCGACGTTGGTTCTACCTTTAGCAAACATGGTGACAACTACTTCATACTGCATGGATAACATAGGCTATTTGGTTAACATAAAAGAGAATGGTAAACATACAAAAAAAGATTTTATATACAGAACACAGACAGTCTTGAATAGGTACCAGATGATTATGACTATGAAAAATACAGACTGACATCACATCGTACAGTACATGGGTTTGTGAAACTAAAGAGACTGTGTACAGAAACAAAGGTCAGGAAGATTGATGAGCTCGATGTAAACGCTCCGTCTCTTACCATTGAGCAGATGCAAAACTTTTACAAGCAACAAATATATGTACACAGTGAGCATTTTTGGCTTAACAAAACACAATTTGGTCTCCCTCTCCTTTTTGAAAATAATCAGTGATTTTATGATTGTCTGTGAATATACAGCCCAAACTCACCATCCGCTTTGAGACAAAAAACAACAAAAAACAAAACATCTTTTACTGCTTGTGGTCAGACTTGGTTACGAGTCATGATAAACGTTGCTTGTAGATAAACAAATCTTATACATTTTTGGAAGACAACTGCTTAGAGGCAGCTTAACGGTAAAAACATACACCTTTGTAACATTCAAAATCATTCAGGAAGTGCAGATATTTATATATATATATATAAAAAACGGGCACTTTAAGAAGGCAACAACACCACATTTAGCTCAACTAAAACAAGCAGAAATTGCTTTAAGTGTATGTACATTTCTTCTTACAGAATAATAACAATGGAGACGGCAACGACGGACAAAACCAACACAAACGGCTTTAAAGCAACAGAATGAATCCCTCTGATACTTCTTAAGAGTGGAAACGGACAAAACATAAATATCTCAACACCTGTTTTAGACTGTAAATCCCCATTTAAAGAACTTCCTGACATAATCAATTTACTTGAACGGACAGAAAATGTAAAACCATGATACAACAAAAGCTAAAATCTAGCCATTGGCACAATAAACAGGAATAAAAACAAAAAAAAACAACAACAAAAAAGAGGAACCAACAAGCAGATTTTTATTTTAGTTAATGAAAGCATCAGCTGATTGAGACTCGTTAAATTAAAACATTTAGAGTGAACGGTGTCAACCAGAAGTTAGTATCGGCAAGTTTATAACACTGAAGAACACATAAAGGTAGCATCTAGCGAACAGATTTAACAGGCTTTTTGAGAATAGAGATAGAGTGTCAGTGTGGGGGATTTCTAATGAACAGTCTCATTTTTCTGTTAAGAAGAGCTGAACAACCTCTGGTCGATAGTTTTTCTTCTCAATCCCTCGGGAATCGCAGGACCAGTTCGTGATGCACCTGGAGGCTGTAGCAGTGGTTATTATTGTGCAAATTTGGATCCAAATGAAGAGGAAGAAGTCTTGGCTGATGAATGTAAATACATGGAAAAGTTTTTAGAGCCAAGCTTCTGCTCCAGAGAATTTGATTTTAGCGGAAAGTACCAAATTACGCTATACAAAGTATATACTGTTGCCTTAGTTGGAAACAAAAGGGGAGGTGGATGACTAGGATTGTAGAGGACAGAGTACGAGGCACTCGGTGTGTTTATGTGTTGAACCAGAGAGTCAGTCTGTTTCTGCCCTCCTCTGGCGCCTTCATGCATACACCTGCATGTTTCCGAGCTGAGGTTGCTGCGCGGGCGGCTGCATCTGCTGCGACGGCGGCTGCATCTGCGCCTGCTCTGGAATGTGTGTGTGGCGTGACGATGGCAGTGTGTGGTGGGAGTTCCCCAGAGGGGTGGGGCTGGTGGTGACGTCGGACCAGTCCGAGTTAGAGTGCGGAGAGGAGGAGGACCAGGGGTCCGGGGACTCGGGGGAAGGGGTGAGGTACGGGTGCTCGTTCTGCGGGTGGGTGGAGCGGCCCGGGGTGGTGCCCTCTGACCCAGCGGGGACATGGCTGTGCTGGGAGGGCGGGGTTGGGTATTTATCTACCGGGCTTTGCATGGGCGTGTAGGGCGGCAGCGGTCGAGACTGGCCCTCCATCCCGTTGGAGAGGCTGATGTTGTGGGGATGCTGCAGGGTGTGGGAGGGGCCCTGCACCACGTTCATCTGGTCCGGGTAGATCATCCCCTGGCTGCAGTGGACGTGTCCCGGGGCCGGCTGGGGGTGACGCAGACTGTGGTTCTGGCCCTGGGTCTGGCTGACTTGCACCTGTCCCGATTGGGCCTGCTTCAGCATGGCCTGGCCCGTTCCCGTGGGAACCATCTGGAAGGTGACGATGGGGGGCAGCGGCTCCCTGATCATGGTGACGTTCATGGGGGTCATCATGGCGCCCTGGCCGTGGCTCATGCCGGGGTGCGCTCCTCTCATGGTGTGCGGGAGGAGACCGAACATGTGACCGTTGTAGCCATGCTTGGCCACTCCCCCCCAGGCCTGCTGCTGCCCCAGCATGTGGCTGACCGGGGGCAGCATTGCTCTGGAGGTGGGACTGCTCAGGAGGGGAGGGGAGTTGGCGGTGTTGGAGCCTGCGGCGGAAACGTCACCTGCGTAGGAGTGAGGCGACTCCAGGGAGTCGACGGGCGACATGGTGACCGAGCTCTCCTGAGGAAGTCCTCCTGCTGCCTTTACACCATTAGTGCTGCCTCCACCTGCACCTCCTCCACCCGCCGCAACCAGACCCGGACCCGGACCCGGACCCGGACCCTCTCCCCCAGCAGGTTTCTTCCTTCTCTTTACTTTCAAGTCTTTAAGCTCCTTTGGCCCCCCACCGACGCCCCCGGCCTTCGCTCCACCTCCCCTGCTTCTGCTCTTCTTGCCTTGGGGTCCGGGCCGCATGCCGATGAAGCCTCCGCCGTTTGCTCCACACATCACAGAGTTTCCACCTCCACCCATGTGGTTGGCGCCATTGTGTGGGCTGTGAACCAGGTTGTACTGGTCCAGCAGGCGGACTATGTCATGGTGCATGCGCTCTTGAGCCGTGTCGCGGGGCAGCCGGTCCAGGTGATCGGTGATGTCGCGGTTGGAGTAGTGATCGAGAAGAACCTGAGCCGCCTCAAAGCTGCCTTCTCGTGCTGCGAGGAACAAGGGGGTCTCCTCCTGAAACAGACAACGATGCAGCCGGTTAATTTATGTCAGGCTACATTGATCCAACAGAAACACCCCTCAATATTTATACAGTAACAAATGTGTAGAAACAAGCACATCACATGACGATAGATACATTTATCTGTCCGAAAAAAACTGCTTTTAAACCACAATTTGGACAAAACAGCACACACAAAATATAACTATAATAATAACAACATACCTTATTGTCCTGCATGTCGCGGTTGGCTCCATTCTTCAGAAGCACAAGAGTAGCCTCCACATTGTTAACTGCAGCCGCCCAGTGCAAAGCAGATTTACCTAAATGTTGATACAAAAAAAAAGTTAAATTGCTATTTTTTCAGATGATATTTAAAATCAGATCTCCATTTCTACTCTTTGCTTTTTAAATAATCTGCTAAAATATGAACGGTAACACTTTATTTGAAGGGGTGTGCATAAGACTGACATAACACCTGTCATGAACATGAAGGAATCTTTATGAATGTTTATGACAGTGGTCATTAAGTGTCATATGGTAAATAATGACACTTAATGCAAAGTTGCTCTAAAAGTTGCATTGAAAGTCCATTTAAAATGCCAACTTTGCATGATTTTGTAAATTATGATAATTTAATACAAAGTTGGCATTTTTAATGGACTTTCAATGCAACTTTTAGAGCAACTTTACTTTAAAAGTGCCATTATTTACCAAATGACACTTAATGACCACTGTCATAAACATTCATAAAGCCTTCTTCATGTTCATGACAGGTGTTATGTCATGTTTATGACAGTGTCATGCCAGTCTTATGCAGACCCCTTCAAACTTGAAGTAAATAAACAATTTACTTCAAGTGAACAATATGAATCAAAATACTATATGAAAAAGGGGTGTCAATGACCACAACGTTTATAAAATGGCCTAATCCCTGTGCAGCCACATTTTGGTTGATGAACTTAATGTAGTCCGCCCTGCTCACCTAGAGCAAGCTTACTAACAACATTATCCTCTGCTGTCTTACCGTGGTCGTCTACAGCATTGATGTCAGCGTGGCAGTGGATCAGCTCTTCTACCATCCCCTCCACAGCGAGCCGTGCTGCCAGGATCAGTGGCGTCGTACCGTCGTTCATCCTGGAGTCCAGTTCTGTAGCGCGGTTCCGGATCAGAATCTGGAAATACAAACATAACGATGCGTGAAGAAAACAAACCTGGGGTAGGGGTTGAACGACTACATATTTTTTAAGGTCGACTACATCATGACAATAGTCGAGTCGATGTCGACTAGTCGCGGTGACGTCA